>JAQFYS010000172.1:0-10299 GCA_034694945.1 Carabodes femoralis | reverse complement strand
TAGATTGTAAATATCATAAAACTAATTGATTTATGAAATATTAGGACAAATGCAATACAAACAGCACTTCAAAGCCTAAAATCTGGTCATTAGCCGAAACTGCAACAGAAGACAAACCAAAGAGTCCATTATCTCATTTGAACCATAATCTCAATGCTAGTGTGAATCTCGCACCTTCTCTACACCTCTCAGCTAATATACATCCTAACCCATTGTCCAGTCCTACGCCTCCAAATATGAGCAGTTGGTGTCATCCACCGCACTCTCATTCCTCTCCCTATACATCAGTCAGTCCTTATGGAACTCATTATATGCCATCATTTGGTCGACACTTTACACACCAGTGCTCTTCAGCAACACTACCTCCACAGGTATTCCATCAAATATCTATTGAACTTTGAATCTATCATTGAGTGTGTATTTAGTGTTTGCATTCAAACCAATCTTTGATATGGTCTGGACTTCAATTTCACAGATTATTGACAATTATCTCATAATATTTAGTAAATAACGATATTTTCTAAAATGCGTGAACTCTTACCCAAATTTCTATAAATAATTTTCAGTTCAGTTTAAAATTCAATCAATTATTAAGCTTTTCAGATGAATAGCTGAGAAAATTAATTTTTTATGTACTAAACATAAAACTTAAAGAATTAGCAAAACATTTATCTCTGCTATTGATCTCAAAACTAATTTTTATCGTTTTCTAATTAAAAATTTTAATTTATTATTTTGTTTGTCAAAAAATCAATTATACGATGAATAATAATAATAAGAATTAAATATTTCTAAAAATTATTTAAAATCAAGTTTTCAGCTAAGAATTAATGATTAGTTATTTGAGTCAATTCTGATGTTTAAATAAATCATCGCTTTATTAATTAATACCAATTGATAACAGAATTTTCAAAATCAAAATAAATATCACATTACAAATGATTTTTGAGATAAAACTAAATATCAGAATCAATTTATTTTAGGTTCAAAACTTTGAGTTCATAGCCATAACCACTCTATTGTCAATAATTACAATTAAAATCTTGAAAATCTTATTCAAAAAAATAATTATTACTTAAAAATTCATTTATCATCAAAAAAGTAAATTCAATTAAATTTTATTTAGATTCAAAAATAATTTATAAGATCTTGAATTATAAAATATCATTGATATTAATAATTAGTATTTGTGGCGCACAGGCAGACACACCACCGCAAACACCGCCCGCTCTTAAATTAGCATCCATGCAATTACTTAGCTCTGAAAGTGGTCCACTGCCAGCACTACCATCACAGGCATCGCTGGCATCACTGGCTGCTCCAGAACAGGTGAATTGTGTTGAGTCACACAAATTAATCACTTATACCAATCGAGGAGAACAAATCGGGAGGACTGGCAATACTTCACCGCCAACTCATTCAACTCAAAGTAAGTATTTTTTCATTCAATTGATTAATTCAGAGACCATTTCATTCATTTATCATCAGTTGATCTCATTTTTGTTTCTAACTTTTTTTTCGCTTAAACTTGTACTTAAACTTTACTTTTTTGCTGCTTTTAAAGCAAAACTCAATACATTATAAACTCTTTTTCTTTATTAATATACGGAAGCAATAAATACTCGGAATAAAGAAAAAATAAAAATATATAAAAAATTAAAATAAAATCTGATTTAAATTTTACGTTAAGTCTCGTGCAGTTGTAATAAAAAAGCAAATATAGAAAAATAGGATTCTTTTCAATATATAAAACGATAGAAAGAGAAGGAAAGAGAAAGAAAAGTTTGCATTCAATATATTAATTGAATAAACGGTTCAAATTCAAGAAAAGCCTCAAATTATAAATTGATTTATTGATTTCGCGGACCAAAAGAATTATTGAATTTCAACATTTAATTAACTGTTTAAATATTATTTATTTTTATTGCCTTTTTCTCAAACTTTTATTTTAAAAAAACGTTTTTTCTCAAACAATTAATTTACAAATGACTCTAACTTTCAATAAAATTAATTTGGTTTAAATAAACAAAAATTAGTGAAATTTATGTTTAAAACAATCCCTAATCTATTAACTCGTTTTACTGAATGACTCGGATAATGATATATTGATAAATATGCTGTTAATTATCTAATCTCTAAATGAAATTCAGAGTTAATTTATAAAATATAAAAAATATATTCTATATAAAGATCTTGTTTTTTGCTTCAATTATCTGATATAGTGTGCAGTCGTTTAAGTTTTTAAAGCTATAACTTTGATCAATGAATGGATAAATAGTTACAAAAACACAGATTAAAATTAGTTTTTATTGAATATTGTTAACAAACAAATTCGAACTATATATCTATATATAGTATATCTGATTCTGTTTTAATTTTGTTTGAAATTTATTTTATTTATACGATTTGTTTGAATGCAATTGATTTGAACGCGTAATAGATTTTTGTGTGAACTTTGAAATAATTGATTAGTATTTAGAGGAAAAGATAGCGATTAGACTCAAGAGGTTCTCTACTCTAAGCGGTTGTGAGCGTTAGGCCTGTGATCGGCATTCGCTACAAAGCAAACCATTTGATTGGATTATTGTCTAATTTATTAAATATTGAAATAATCGATAAAATAATGGAACAAATGTTAGGCTTATCTTTGAAAATATCTCATATAATAACTGTATATCTGTTGTATCGGTAATAAAGGAATAAAGAAGTGAACAGAACAGCACTAACAGTGAAAGAGATGCAAAACAAATGTCCATTTGAGTGACATGAATGACAATAATTCATGAATTCCTGCCCAACACTCCAATCATTTATATATGTTTTGGACTAAAAGCATAACTTAAAAGTTATTCTGCTATAAGTTATAGCATAGCAACCATTGCTAACCATTGCAATTGCTAACATAATTAAGACAATTCTCTGTTAGAGTTCTATACTATAGTAGAGTAGAGATAACAAAAAAAGGACATTTGATTAGTAGTACCAGAATTCAGTAGTAGTCAAAGCAATTACTGGACTGCATGCAAGAGATCGCCAAACGAGATACCAGAGCCATACGAGTAGAGTCAGTGTCACATCCAGTGCCCGAACTCACTGCACGTCATGCTATGGTTGTGGTATTATCTGATGTCGCAAATAGTTTTGTCGTTCAATTTGAGTCTATCAATACGAGCACTTATATGTAGGAGGAGATACTCTGGCGTCTATATAGCTATACCTCATCCAGAACTCAATTACAGAAATGCCAACTAATAGATTATCCAAAAAACAATACCACGCCCTACAGAACCCATTTAGATTGGATTGCATGCCTCTAATCGAATTCAATACCATTCCATACCATATCATACCCTACTATACCCTACCATACTATACCCATACTATACCAATACAATGTCAATGAGTTAGGCCTAAACCACATTCAAATCCATTATCTATATCATAGAAATATATTTTATTTGCTTTTTTTGCATAGTTTGCTCTCTCTCTCTCTCTCTCTCTCTCTCTCTCTCTCTCTCTCGTTCTCTCTCTGCCTCTCCTCTGTTCTCTCTTTTACTAATCAAAAGGCTTAATATAATGCAATTTATAGTTTATGCTAACATTTGATTGAATGCTAAACTTTGAAACTGATGTTTGAGTGCTGTTTAATATATTTAAATACCATTACAAGTATATGTTATGTTATATACAGTATATTTAGTTGATATACAAATTTAATTACAGTTTATGGAAGTGACTTCAGAAATCCAAACGAGAGTCTGTCTGAAGGCAGTCGTTGTCGTTCATTCTCAAACTCAATGAGTTCTGGAGTTCATCTGCAAACTCAAGACAACAATAGTCACAACAATAGCAATAATAATCACAAATAGACTGTATTATCACTGGATTAACAGCAACTAATCGCTGATTCATCTCTGACTGACTGTTGTGTAAATAAATTAAAGTTTTGTCTGTTGTGTCAGTGATGGCAGAGATAGTGATATCAACAGAATATGCAGTATATGTCCTACAATTAGCTGTTTTCTACTCAACCAGAATATAAGCCAAATATTACGGTCATTGTTGTCGATATTTATATGTATTTATATTTGGCCACAAATGACAAATATAGACATCTGTTCTGCAAATAAGAACTTTAACCACAAATGTTTAGTGATTGAGATTCTTATGGAAACGAATCAAAGAATCAGCAAAATTATTGTTTTTGTTTTTAGTCATCATTTGTTTGACTAAATAGACTCAAGAATTATGTTAGAAAAATGTTGTGAACAGAAGAAAACACTAACTTTTATATAACTTAAATATAAAAAATTCTAATTAAAGTGATAATAAACAGATGCTCTTCACTATTAGATTATATATTAAACGCACTGTTTATCAAAATATTATTCAAATTTTTATCATTAATTTTGTCAATTGATAAAGAAATATAAGTTTAATTTAAAACTCAATAAAGAAAACTATTAGTAAAATAATATTATAACGACATATCTTTTCCAAATAAAAAGTGATGTTTTATTACAAAAAATATCGTTTTTGACATTTTTATTAACACATAACTGATCGCAATATACATCAAATTTAATTGGCTTTATATACAGAATATGGTAGATCTTAAAACTAAATTCTTGTTTTATTTTAAATTCAATATTTTCTTATAGGAAAAAATCAAATTCAATGCATTGGTTAATAGGATATAAAATTTATTATTAGTTTAGAAATAGATTTGATACTATATTTCATATTTAACAGAATGTTTATATGAATTATATTTTATTGATATAAGTTTTTAAAAAATGCTTTAATAGAGTGCCTAAAGCATAGAAGCTATGAATGAGACAATAATTTATTTTTATAAGTGATTTAAAGAAGAGAAACACAACTGTTAGCAGACATTAAGGATATCTAGAATAGAAGGCATGTATTTCTTACATAAAAAGAGCATTATTTGTAATTTTGGCTGTCATTCGGGATTAGATGCGATCTGAATCTGCATCGTAGGTGATCCTGACCTCCCCATTGTACCAGAATTGACCCCATGTTCGTTGTCTATGACTCGGCATGAAATATGCCACCCGTCAGCCCTTAAACATCTAAAATACAAACTCGATTGGAGACCAGTAAAGCCCACTAACAAAGTATTATTTAAAAATCAACAGAAGAAAAAAATTGTTTCGTTTAAAAAATGTGAACATCAATCATATTTGAGTTTTTGTTTGTATAATTCCTGTGATATCTCATATCATTTGATAATTTTCTGTTGCCTCGCAATTAATAATAAGATTTTCGGAGATTATTTAAATTCTGTTTCTTTTTTCATAGAGATTTAGGTTATGTTTCTTAAATTTTATGATTAATTAAACCATTATCTTATTGTATGTCTTGTATTCTATGCTTTTGTTATTCTGCTCTGTTATACCTTATCTATTCGTCAATCAATATAATCAGTTATTCTGTTCATATACTATAACTACATGTATATACTGAACATAAGCCTGAAATGAAAAATTAACTTTTACTTTAGGTTAAACATTGAATTGAATTAATTCCCGGCATTTAAAAATCAAATAAAATACATTCTCTAATGAATTAAGATTATGTTCAATCAATCTGAAACTAATTTGTAAATTTGATTCCTTCAACTAATTCAATGCTAAATATTGAGCCATACTTTCTTGAGCTTATCTTTAAAATCGATTCAATATTTAATTCAACGATCATTTAAAACATTATCCGAACATTTCATTCGTTGAGCTAATGATGTATTCATGTATTTACCATATATTTACAAATTCTGTTCATTTCCATTAATCCTGAAATTTGATATATTTAAACACATTTCAATAATGGGCGACAAATACAATATTATGAATGAGATTCAGACGAATAACTGATTTTCTGATTACAAACAAATAAAGATGTAATTAATGTTATTTTAAAAATTAAAAGCATTGTCGCACAAAAAATTAAAGTTTGTTTTGTGTGTTCATTAGATTAGATCGAAATTTTAAAAAAATAAATTTAAAGTTTATTCCTATTTTTATATATCTGGTCGAAGGGTGAGTGCAATTTGGACAAAGTTTTATGTCTCCAAAGTTTGTTAGTTTGTTAGTCGAAAACAAAATTATTGCGATTCCGTCGCCAAAACTACACTTTTGTATGACTGGATCTGTTGGCTGTTGAGCATAAACGCCCTGAGGATCCCTTAGTTAGTCTACAGATGACTGTCCAGATAACGACAGGCACTTTACGTACTGTTTTAAAACCTGCATCACATCCAACGCAAATGTTTAAATCTGTTCAGACAGAAAATATTGGCTTTGATTGCGAAAACATGAATCTATATATGTATTTGTGCTGAAAACTATTTCTTTAGTTTTATACTTATTTTCTTGTTTAGCGACACAGAATTCATTGGTCGAAAACAACGCCCATTAGAGCTCTATCTCTATACTTGTCTTCCAAATCAGTTTATGAACTGTTTATATTAAAACGAAATTTTTTCACAGTATTAATAACAAGATCTGATACACCTCTGATGTGACAGCAGTTGTGAAGTGGGATACCTATACTCAGTCACTGGTTGTCGTGTATCTCAAATAGCAGTTAATCAAATCTCCATTTATTAACTGTAACACCCATTTCAATGACAGCACAAATCAAACTATACTAACATTTACTAACGAAATAAAATAAAGTAATATCTGATCCTATCATTGCTATCATCTCAAGAGTTCTAAATCTTTTCCCAGTTATACCTATGAGTCTAAAATAAATTTTATTAGAAAACAAGAAAATACTTACTCAACGACAACGACCAACAAAAATAAAAGTTTTCATTTTTAGATGCGTTAAATAAATTATTATTTGAGAAATACTTGTTTTAAGAAATGTTCAAATATTACAAACGTCTTATCAAAAGATGGTAAATGTTGTGATGGGAAAGTCTGAACGTGTTTCTGATGTTTATCTATAAAAGCCTAACGAGTGATATACTGTACTTCAATCGTTGTTTGTCGTGATGTCTGTATACAAGTTATACTGTAGTTCTGTAGGCATTGATAGTCAACTCATTTCACAGACAACTATTTCATTTGAAAACTCTTTTGACATCCAATTTCTTTTTGAAAACTTTCAAAACAGAAATAATATTCAAAACGTAATGTTTGGATGAGTTCTGACTTTTGTTTAGCCAATAGTTTGTTATGATTTTCAGACAATTGAAGACACAATCAATGAGTTAATGATTGATCCGATCAAACAAAACGAACAAATGGTGACCACAACTGATATGAGTATCGATAGCGTCGGTCACCGATACCCCTATTGTATAGTTTGGACACCCATTCCTGTCATGAGTTGGTTAATACCACTTCTGGGACATATGGGAATCTGTACCTCAAACGGCATAATCCGTGACTTCGCGGGACCTTATTATGTATCGCAGGACGACATGGCTTTCGGGAATCCAACCAAATATTGGCAGTTAAACCCTCAACTGGTCTTCGGTCACAATTGGGACGATAGCGTCAAACAGGCGTCCGATGAGTACATGAATAGAATGGTATAACCATTGATTGACTCATTTTTGTCTTTAACAACTGATTGTCTGATTAATGTCTTGTCTTTGTTTGGTGTTTAGCACTCCTTATGTTGTGATAATTGTCATTCACACGTCTCGATGGCTCTCAATCTCATGAAATACAACAATAAATCCAATTATAATATGATTAAAACATTCTTCTTATTCACCATTTATTCCAAATATATCAGGTTTTCATTCAAATAATCAAAATTCAATTCAAATTGAATTTAATTTCTGTTTTTATATTTAGTTTTTCAGCATTTCTGAAGACATGGATTCCATTCACCTCTTTATTTATATTAATTGTTATTCTTATCGTATTTTTTGTTTAAATTCATTGTAAATCCCTTTTAATTAATTTTTGTAATTTATTTTTAAAACATTTTTTGTATAAATAATTATTGCATTGAAATATCAATTTGAAGCCACCCTTTAATATACAAAATAACTTATAATTAATTCCTGTAAAACATATCCAAATATAAAAAGTGTCGAAAATGTGAAAAATATCAAAGTTTTAAAATTTAGTTATAATTTTGATAAATTGAGTCAATTTTTTATATCAAAATCAATAAACTTCTTAAGCCGTAACATATATTCTTCGAAGGTGTAGAGGTCGTCGTGTCCGCCCCTTTCAACCCACAGGGGCTGAACCGGATTCTTGCATAGTTTATGGAGTTTGTGCGCGTGAGATAAGGGCACCACTTTATCGGCCGTTCCATGAATTATAAGGATTTTACTTTCAACTGAACCGATATTATCGACGCTTTTTAGACAAATAGAAAATACATTAAATTAATTTGAATTAATTTTTAATTTTCAAATGAATTACTTCGTAAAGGAATCATAAAATCGAGTGCCGTTTCCATGAATGGCCGGTAAGAAAATTCTAGCGATTGATAAAAATGGTGAGTGAAGTATAACGCCCTTCACCTCGTGTTTAACGGCTAAGTAAATACTAGCGGCTGTGCCCAGACTTTGCCCATACAAAACAATCTTATCGGGAGTGATTCCATATTTGGTGGTGAGTGCCATCCAGGCCGCCTCACAGTCTGCGTAAACATTTTTTTCTATCGGTTTGCCAGCGCTCTCACCAAAGCCTGAATAGTCGTAACTAAATATATTGCAATTCAATCGATCGGCTAATGAATAGAAAAAGTTGCAGAGATTTCCCAGATCTACAGTTCCGCCGTGACTGAACAATATCGTGTACTTTGGGTTTGCACATCGATTAATGTACATACAGGCGATCCGATTACCACTCTCTGATTGAACGAAAAAGCATTCGAACTGATCTGCGTGTCGGTGACAGTGGACCCATTCTGAGCCATTGTTGAGGCGAATGTGATACTTGCTGGCTGCTTCATCGCACTCGTATGTATACGATTTCCTTGGAAGTGGAGGCATAAACTGTACGAATACCTGGCTTATCACGTCTTTTAATACGTTCAACATTTTGATCACTTCTAATAGCGATTCACTGATTAATTTTGATACGAAATACAGTAATTGTTATCAATTATCAGAACCGATATGTTTTATAGCATCGATCAAAATGGAGACCAAATCTAGAAAATTGAGGAAAACTTTCGATTAATTCCTTTACGTTTTCATTTATGTTGAAATCATATAATAAGTATTCTTCTGACTAATTTATGAAAACCTCGTTTGAATCATAATTGCCTGAAACCAGTCCTGAAGCTCATGTAATGCATAAGAAAATAAGAAGATACTAATGAACTGTAAGGTTGTTGTGGAGTAGTATTGGCTCAATTGGCTCAAGGTAAACTGGGGAACTGGGGAACTGCCGTCACTCACCTGCATCTGCACAACAGTTTGCATCACAACCACATTATATTTTATGACATAACATATTTTAAATTCTAGAAAATACTAAACTTTTTAAAATTAAGTATATTTAGTACTTAATGTATAAATAGACAATCGATAGTAGTTATCAATTAATGGTTGTTAAATATTATTTTAAAATTATTAGCGTCAAAACTAATGTGCGATTATCTAACACTTTTAGATAAGAATAAGAATAATTCTTAATTATAAGTTACAATAATTTGATAATTAATGAGCCATTATTAATAATAGTATTTTAGAGAAAGTACCTCTACATACAATATTTTATGCGGAAATGATTAAATTTGAAACCTACAATATTTTTGAGACTTTGATCGACAATAACTTTCATTTTATATCTGTAGACTTTTATATACAGATATTGCAATAAATTATTAAATTGATTTCATTTTTTAAATTGATTAATTAATATAATAGTTTAGAAAATTCTGAATAACCTAGCTTATTTTAGTATAAGCAACGTTAATTTTTTTCGCCAAAATTTCATTTTTAGAGCCCATATAACGGTACAAATTTTCCCTGTGCACTCATCTTATTAGCAATGACTCGAAAGGAGGAAAATGATTAAGGAATTTAGGAAATTGAGTTAGGAAGGTGAATAGTCTTGGTCCAAACACATATTTTTGCTTTTAAAGCCATATCTTTATATTAAACAATTTGCGAGATATTTAAGTTTAACATTAAAGGTATAGCAATTTTTTTTTATTTCACTTTTCAATTAGACCCCCGTCCCTGGACTCAAATTGATTGAAATTTTTATGGTAGCATATGTTTGAAATAAAGTTATTTTTAGGAAAGTTTAGTTACTGTTAAAGAATTTTTTTTGGAAAATTGTGTTATTT
>JAQFYS010000171.1:0-10342 GCA_034694945.1 Carabodes femoralis | reverse complement strand
TCCTCAACGAAGACGAACAGCGGCGGAGACATCGGGAGACCATTTGGAGCCACCAGAACGCCATCCACTTCCAGCCCGAGCCGCAGACCAATCCCGGGCTTCCGTCCGGTCTGCACGGCCAGTCGGGACTCCACGGCCAGTCGATGGTCGGCCACCAGTTTCTGCCGCAAAACATGAGTCAAATCCAAATCCAAAATCCGAATCAAATCCATTTCCAGTTCCAGAACCAGAACCAAATCAGAGCCCAGTTCTCCCACAAGTTCGCCCACTTGGCCCCGCCCACCACCACCAAAACCTCTGCTCAGAACCCACCCCTCCCGCCCCCCATCCAGGGCCAGAGGGGCGCCGACTCGATGAGGGGCGCGAAGAGAGCGCACGACTCGCCGATGAGTGGTCAGAGTCCGACGCCGTTCAAGACGACCGCATCTGTGGGACAGACGACTTACACGCCATCTCTCGGCCAAAACAGTAATCATTTCATTAAATATTTTTATGATTTTATTATATTTGTATTTATTTCTCGCGCTTTCAGACAATTTTGGCCAATTGCTGAACGCATACCACGTGTCGGGCCCTCACGCCCCGCCCCCTCAGAATACGACACAATTTCGTCATAAATACTATTAAAAACTTTTTTTATTTTATTTAGAATTGAATTAAAATTATTGTTATTTACATAAAACTATACATAAAATGAGATTAGATTTGGTTTTAAGTGGATTTCGAGTCTCCGATTCCGTACATCCGGTTTATGTCCATCTGGTAGAAGTCCTGGATGTTCTTCCGCCGCAACTTGAGCGCCGCCGTGACCAGACCCGAGTCGGGAAGCCACTCTTCGGAACACAACTTCACTTTTGAGGGAATTTCCATTTTGTGGAGACACGCCCTCTTCGCGAACTCGCCAATCATGAGTCGCGCCTCTGCCGCCACCTGTGGGTCGCGACACAACTCCAGATACGAGATGTGATCCGCTTTCCGCAGTTTGTTCGACAGATGGCGCAACTGTTTCGCGTTGGGAACTATGAGGGCGATGAGGAAGGACTGCCGCGAGTCGCCGTAAACGCAGATGTTGTCCACCAGAGGACACGCCTTGAGCACCGCCTCGATCTTCCCCAGAGAGATGTATTCCCCGAACTGGAGCTTGACCAGGTCCTTCTTGCGGTCCACGATCCGCACCGACCCGTCCGCCAGCACCTCCCCGATGTCTCCCGTGTGGAACCACCGCGTGCCGTCCGCCGACTCCTGGTAGCACTCGCGCGTCAGTTCCGCGTTCTTGTAATATCCGGCCGTGATGTTGGCGCCGCCCACCACTATTTCGCCGCGGGGGTTCGGCCTGTCGGTCACCCGATAGTTGCCTTCCGGCCAGTCCACCAACTTCAACTGGACGCCGGCCAGGGGCGCCCCCACCCGACCCACGCTGACGTCATTCAAGTCCATAAGAGTGGCCGAAGCCGTCGTTTCCGTCAGACCGTAACCTAAGCGACGCAAAACAGTATTAAAAACTCTTCTTATTCTTCGGGAGTAAATTTTCGGGACAAACCTTGGAGCAGTTCTATGTCCAGACACGTGCGGATGAATTCGTGAGTTTCGGGTGCGAGAGGAGCGCTTCCGGCGGCCAAAAGACGGACTCTTCCGCCCAAAAGAGCTCTTATTTTGCGACAAACGATGAGATCTACGATTGGCTGAAAAATAGGGAAAAAAGTTGTCAAAAGAGTCAAAAGAGGGCGCAATAGAGCGGAGAATAGAATAGAAAACATTTATACAGTTCTGAATCCTCTTTGAGTCCAAAACTTCTTGTAATCCAAAGCGAAGTAAAAAAGATTTTTCGCGAAAACACTTCTTTGACTCAAATCCTCTTCGATTCCCTTCCGGATCCGGTCCAACACCAGCGGCACCGCCGTCATCACAGTCGGCCGCAGAAGAGTGGCGTCCCCCTTCACGCCCTTCTTGATCCCGGTGCTCTTGTCGGTGAGGGTGAGGGGGGAGGCGTACCCGACGGCCATTCCCAGCGAGAAGAAGAACAGTTCGGCGGACATCTCGAGCACGTGCGCCAGAGGCAAGTACGCGCAGTACACGTCCTTCTCGGAGAGCGCGTGACTGATGGTGAAGAAGGCCCTGATGGCCGACAGCAGGTTCTTGTGGGTGATCATGACGGCCTTGGGCACTCCCGTCGAGCCCGACGTGTACATGAGGACGGCCGTGTCCTTCGCGCGGGGGCCCTCCTCCGACGTGACGGCCGTTTTGTTGTTGTTCACGTGATTCTCGACCGAAGAGAAGGACTGGAAGCGGATTCTGGCCAACTGCTGCTCGGAGAACATCTTCGGCAGGTCGGGGTCGCCGCGGTGGCCCTCGAAGTAGACCACGTGCCGCACGTGCGGGAGTCGGTCGGCGATGGGCGCGAGCTTCGGGAGCAGGTCCCAGTTGGTGACCACGTGCTGGACTTCGGTCTCGTTGATCCCGTGGACAAGAGCTTCTTCGCCGAGAGTCGCGTAAAGAGTGACCACCGAAGCGCCCAACCGGAACAGCGCCTGACACGTGATCATCCACTCGAGACGCGTTTCGGCGAAGATGACGACGTTGTCCTCCCGGTTGACGCCCAAAGACCGCAACCCTTCCGCCATCTTCTGGACTCTTCGGTCGATCTCCCGATAAGAGAACCACTGGTAGTCGCCTAAGACCTGCTTCCGGAACACTTTCCCGTCCGATTGTCTCTCGTCCTCTTCGGCGAAAACCGGTCGGAATCCGAAACACTGTTTATCACCGAACACTTCCACCGCTCGGGAGAAGAGATCCGCCACTGTCTCGCATTCGGCGATGAAATGGTTTTCCGCAGAACTCTTCTCCTCGCGCTCCGACCGGACCCGAACCCACGGCGAGTACGGGCTCTTGGGGTCCAACTGTCGGGCTTTGATCCGCCGATTGGCCTCAAGACGAGTCCACGGCTTCTGAACCAAAGCGTAAATCGGATACGTTATGACGTCATAGACACAGACCAACTGCGGGCGAAGAGGAGGACAGTTAGAGGGTGGCTGTGGTCGGGAGGGGAGGAGTACTCACGGATTTGATGAGCGCCAGCGAGAGATCGGTTCCGATATTGCGTTCAGATGTCATATTCTTCGTATTCTTCGAGTTTGCGTTCGGATCTGTTTTGAGATGTGTTTCAATCGAACGACTGTTTAGTTGTGATCAGAATATCAGTGAATATCTCTATATCTCTCTCTAATCCAATCACAACTCGTCTCTCGTCTGACGTATGAACTGATGATTGGCTGATATTCAAAGTCACACCACTTTCGGATTCATGCCATCCGTCGAGACGTCTCTGCGTCGGCGCACAACACCTGTCGATGAATCAGTTTGTTTTGGTCTATGCGTGACGTATGGTATGTCTGATGACGTCATTTGTTGTCGAACCGAGAGTAGAGTAATGTCTGCTCCGAAGTGTTCTTTCGATTCTTCCGCTTACAAGTGGTTAATGTCTCGCATTTATCGGCGGAAGAGTATTCTTCTGACGTCATTCACTCTTTCGTCACTCGTTTTGATAGCAATTCATGTCTTCAGAACTCAAACCGAAACACAACAAGTATTCAAACATTTCTTATTATTATTGTTATTAAACACAAACAATAACAACAACTCTTCCACATCTTTGTCTGTCCCCCAACAGATCCCCCGATTCCCGAACAGACAGAGTCTGACCGCTGACCAGAGACAGCGACCGCCCCTTCCCGTCCGCCCCGACCAGCACGTGTTGGCGGTGGAGAGCAACGAGCGGCGGGCGCCCAATCCGGACGTGTCGTTCGTGCCTGCGATGCGTTTGGTCCACTTGGATCTGAAGGGGGCGCCTCCCAAACTCCAGTACTACTCGCAGCTGTTCCCCCTTTTGGCCTCATTGGGCGCCAATGGACTCCTCTTAGGCAAGTCATGTGACTCTGATCTCATCCAATCGTCTGACTCATCTGATTGTTTGGTCATGTGATGCAGAATACGAAGACATGTTCCCGTTTTCGGGTCCGTTGGCCGCAGTTCGGGCCGGAAACGCCTATTCGGTGGAAGAGGTGAAGGAAATGGTGCGCAGAGCGGAGGAATCGGGTCTGGAAGTGATCCCTTTGGTCCAGACGTTCGGACACTTGGAGTTTGTGCTAAAACTCGAAGAATTCGTTTCCCTCCGAGAGGTGGCGCCCCTCCCGCAGGCCCTCTGCCCCTCCCGCAACTCCTCCTGGGACCTGATCCAGGAGATGATCAAACAAGTGGTCGCTCTTCACCCGAAGATCAGATTCCTCCACATCGGATGCGACGAAGTCTACCATTTGGGTCTGAATCCTCCGCTTCCGGTTCCGCTTCTCTTATCTCACTTCCGGTTCCTCTCTCAGGTTATTGCGATTTGTGTCGCCTCAAAGACAGAGACACCCTCTTCCTGGCCCACGGTATAACAACACCCCTCCCATAATACGCCCCCTGTCTGACCCCTTCTCTCGTCCAATCAGTGCGAAGAGTGGCCCAACACGTGAGAGACGAGCATCACGTGACGCCGATAATATGGGACGACATGTTGCGTCAGATGACTCTGGAGACGATCCGCGACTCGAGAATTGCCGAGACGGGGGTCGAGCCCATGGTCTGGACGTACGTGAAGGACATCTACCGGTTCGTCCCCTACTCCCAGTGGCAACAATTGGCGCAACTCTTTCCGCACGTGTGGACCGCCTCTGCCTTCAAAGGTCTGTCACGTGTCCCTCTAACACGCGCCTCTCTCACCACGTGCACCACGTGTCTCTGTGTCCACTTTTAGGTGCCTTCGGGGAGACGCTGACAGTGCCGAACGCCAGATGGCATCTGGACAACAACATGGCGTGGCTGGAAGTGATGCACGAGCAGCAGACCATGTTCAAGTCCATTCGGGGAATCGCCATCACGGGCTGGCAGCGCTATGACCACCTGGCCGTTCTCTGCGAACTCCTCCCCGTATGCGCCCAACAGCCAATCAAATTCTCTTATTCCTATTCTCTAACAATTGTTTATTTCCGGTTGGCGTCCAAAGGCGGCGCTGCCTTCGCTCGCTCTGTCTCTGATAACCGTTTCTTTGGGAAAGTTTTCGCCGCAAGAGGTTTGGCGGCGCTTCGATCGTCTCATGCAGTGTTCGCCCCAACAGAACCCCCAACTCAACCCCCATCAGCCCCAACCCCAGTCGCAGGCGGAGGCGTTGGCCCTCCTGGACGCCGACCCGAACCTGTTTGGTCTGACGCAGAACTGCCGGTTCGCCGGAAGTGCTGTCCACCGACTTATGCAAACCCACGCGGAAGTGACGAAACGAGTGGACGAGTATTTGTATGACGTCACTGTCCACAAGGCGTGGCTCACGGACTACAACGTCAGGTACGCTCTGATGACGTAATGATCAAATGATTCAATGCTCTGATTGGATGACTGACAGACACAACATGTCGTCGCCGTATCGCGTGGAAGAGGGTCTCCAGGAGTACCAGAGCGTCTGGTATTCCCTCCAATCGCTTCTCATGACGTCAAAAGAGGCGTTGACTCAAGTGTTCGACGAATTCACGACAAGCGGTAGATATGAACCCCCGAAACCCCCCCTAAGACAGACTCTAACCCCAATTATCTCTTTCGCCGAAGAGTGGATCGAAGAACAGGTTTTTCCGTTTATTCTGAAAATGGAAAAACTCTTAAACGCCTCCCGAGACCTGAAGAGGAGGCGCGTGTGGCCGCGACGCCCCCTCCCGCCCCCCGAACACCTGCAAAGACTTATCTCTGAAAAGAATTAATTTATTTTTTCTCATTTTTCGCGAATTTTCATAATTTTCGGCATTTTTTGATATTTTTCTCATTTCTAGTCATTATTTCATTCATTTGTGAATAAAAACAGATTTTTTCCGTTAATCGCGAATCACGTGACACAAGACCCGCGAATTCCGCCCGAACTCCAGCTTCCCGTCCAGCGGCTGTCCACTCTTGCGCGCGGCGAACACGGCGGCCCCGAACGCCGAACTCTGGTCTTCGGATATCCGAAGAAGAGTCAACTCTTTCACCGAATCCTTCAGTTCTCCCAAAAATCCTTCCGAAAAGGGGATTATCCGCGGATTAGATCAGATTAGAGAATACTCTTTGTTATACCCGACTCCAGAAGAGACCAACTCTTCCAAACGGATCCCACGCAGACCACGGCCAGACCCCCGTCCCGTTCCACCAGATCCTGTGCCGGATTAGACATTAGACATGCGCAGACGCGTTAATACAAGTAATAGTAATAATAGTGTTTTGAATACCTTCTGCACGTGTGGCAGAACCGCAGTCACGTGACGGGCCAACAGTTTTGCCGCTTCGTCGAAGAGATGGCGCGCGAGAGGATCCTCTTCTTCGGTGGCCACTGAAATGGACAGACAAACGGGTAGAGAAGGGGCGGACGGGGTGGGGAGAGAGAGGGGGGACTCACGGGCGGCCAAATGACGACAGAAGCCGGAAAAGTGGGTTTTGTCGAATTGGGCGTAAATGGGGTCCAAAAGACCGGAAATGTGTTGAATCCGGAAGTAGTCGAAGATGAGTTGTTTAACTCGAGTCACTTCCAGCGGACATGGAATGAAGTTCTCTTCGGTCTCGACCACAGTCTTTATCGCGCGCTTCGTTACCCAAAAAGCGGACCCTTTTTGACGTCATTGGGAACACGTGATCAAACTATTGGTCATTTAGTGGTCAGACTTTCTTACCGTAATCGCCCAACACGTGACCCCATCCGCCGCACTTGACATCACTTCCGTCCGGATTGAAGAGCAGACAATTGCTTCCGGTTCCTAAAGCGCAACACAAGAGTCAGAGTTAGTGCGCAGACGCAGACAAAGGATATTTGTAACCCGCGATCAGAACTATTCCGCCTTCGGGTGAGCACGTGATGAGCGACCCGTAAGTGTCGGAACAGACGAAGCACTTGTTGGTCAGATCCGGGAACTGTTGGACGAACTGTTGACCCAACTTCCGGTTCGACTCTTCCTCTTCACATCCGGACAGACAAAGGCCCTGAAAAGAGGCGAGGGTTGAGTTGGATGAGGTGGGGGACAGCGGGGGAGTGGGGGTTGGATACCAGGGCCTCCAATTTGGCAGTTTTTGATTCTTTGAGCGCCTTTTGGACCATTTGTGCGATTCTTCGCAAACACTCTTCGAAACCGATTAACTATCGATAGAAGAGATCGATATATCGATACAATTTGGGAGACAATCGACAATCGAGAGCCTCACCCAATGATTGGTTGCCGGTCCGGTGTCGTCGCGCGCAACCACTTGACCAGATTCGCTCAATAGAACCAGTTTGGAGCAGGAGGCGCCCCTTCGCACCGAATTTTACAATTAAAAGTGGGGGTTAGGCGGCGATAAACACTTACCCCTCGAGTCCTCCGAAAATTCTCATTTTTGTACTTTTTTCACACTTTTATTGCATTCTTTGATCTCTTATTTGATAACAAATTGATATCCAATTGGGGGGAAAGGGGGCCAAGGGTTGGGCCAATACTGGATCGACAACTTTTCACTTCAACTCACTTTTCACCGAAACTCTAACGCCATCTCTCCTCTCATTCGCAAAACAATTATTGTTTCTGTGGGTCACGTGTGAAAACGGTTCCTAAGAATAGAATTTGGGGAATATTCTGGTCAGAGAATACTTTAGTACTGTTGAGCCTTTGGGGGGTTCTCTCAAATGAATTGGTATTTGAATATTTGGTAAAATAGATTAAAACTATTATTAATTGATTTTTAATAGAAAACTATTAATAAGTTATCGAATAATCAATTCTTTTCTTCTATTTCTGTCTCTCATGTGATCTCTTAAACAGACCTCTGGGGGAGAGGGAGGGGAGGGAAGGGGAGGGCACTCTCTCTCCCATACAATAAACCCTTTAATATGAGAACAAATTTCTCTTCTCTTCAGCCAATCAGAGATCGAGAAATACAAAAGCGGACAAACACTGGACTCAATGGTCTTATTGGCCAGTCCTACAATAACTGGTCAGACACTGGTGTTGTCCTTCCCTTTAACCCCAACTCTAACATTATGTCTCATTTGTTCCCCTCTTTATCGATCGATTGCGTCATAAGAGGGCGGAGTCTTTGGTCGAAGCGGTGCAGATCTGATGACGAATGACGTAATAGTGTCGGAGTATTACATCTCTGGTTGACGTCACTGTGAGTCTGAGCACTGGTCTGAACCACACCTTCTTCTTGAGTGACGTCACGTTTAAATCACTTGACATTCAATTGAATGCGTTTTGAGAACAAAATGAATGACAACCGAAAAAAGGTATGAATTCTTCTCTTCTCTCGAATCTGACCGCAAACTGACCATAATTTGCTTCCTCTTGACGTTGAGGTGGATTTGGCCACTCGGGAGTTGGTCCTCACGAACGACCAGTTGGAGAAAGTTTCGGCACTTCTTCTCAATGAGTTCAACGAAGGTCTGCGCAAAGAGACCAATCGGATCGCTTCCGTCAAGATGTTCGCCACTTACGTCCGCGACGTCCCGAACGGCCGCGAGTCGGGAAAGTTCTTGGCGCTGGACTTGGGCGGCACCAACTTTCGGGTTCTTCTCATAGAACTGAGGGGTTCGGAGTTCCAAATGGAGAACGAGATCTTTTCGGTTCCTCAGCACATAATGTTGGGAACCGGGGAACAGCTCTTCGACCACATCGCCCAGTGTTTGGCCGCCTTCATGTCCAAACACGACCTCAAGCAGTACAAGCTTCCTCTGGGCTTCACCTTCTCGTTCCCGTGCCGTCAGGAGGGGCTGACCAGAGCCCGACTCGTCCAGTGGACAAAGGGGTTCGACTGCAAGGGGGTCGAGGGTCAGGACGTGGTCCAACTGCTGCGGAATTCCATCAAAAAGCGCGAAGACATCGACATCGACGTGATGGCAGTGGTCAACGACACCACCGGAACTCTCATGTCGTGCGCCCATAAGAACCGCGAATGTCGTGTCGGCGTAATTGTCGGTCAGTTTGACGTCATTTATGTGTGTTTGACGTAATTTGTTCTAATAATGACGTCTGTCTTCAGGAACCGGAACCAACGCCTGTTATATGGAAGACATCCGAAATGTGGAACTCTTTGACGACACGGAGGACAGAGTGAGTCCCCCGCAGGTGATAGTGAACACGGAGTGGGGGGCGTTCGGCGACAACGGGGTTCTGGACTTCGTTCGGACCGATTGGGACGATGAGGTCAACACCTATTCCCTCAATAAGGGAAGACAACTGTGAGAACAATTCTATTGAATACAATACTTCTGTTGCCCTCTGGTGGACACGCGAGCAACTAATCTATATTGTATTATACTCTGTTCTGTAGGTTCGAGAAGATGATTTCGGGGATGTACATGGGGGAGATGGTCAGGTCCATCTGCGCCGACCTCTGCCGGAAGGGTCTGCTGTTCGGCGGGGAGGGGTCGGAGAAGCTCTTCACCCCCCACTGCTTTCAGTCGGCGTTCGTCTCGTGGATTGAGTCCGATTCGGGAGTGGAAGAGTTCGCGCAGACGCAGAAGGCTTTGAAGGAAATGGATTTGAGTCACGCGACCGAAGACGACTTCTTCTGCGTCAAAATGATCTGCGCGCGCATCAGCACCCGAGCGGCACATCTGGTCTCGGCGGCGGTGGCCACCATCCTGAACAAGATGAAGCGCGAACACACGACGGTCGGAGTGGACGGATCCGTCTACCGATATCACCCACACTTTCACGATCTGATGGAGAAGAAAATCGCGGAATTGTCTCATTTCAAGTTCGATCTTATGCTCTCCGAAGACGGAAGTGGTCGCGGGGCGGCTCTCGTGGCCGCTGTGGCCGTCAGACAGATCCGGGAACTGCGGGAAAGAGGTCTCATTGAGTGACCGAAAGACCGAAACAATTGTTTTTCTTCAGAATTCTTCAGAAATTAGTATTAATTATAGAAAAGAAAAGAAAGAAAAGAAAAAAAGTATTAATTATTAGAAATAAAATGTTTTATTCTTTTGAGAGAATAGTTTTGAATCTCTTTTAAAATCTTTTATTGTTTTAAACTTTTATTTTATTTTTCATTAAAAAAGAATTTGTATTTCATTGAAAAGACTGAGAGATGGCAGCACTGAGTGGTGTCTAAAGTGAATAAAAATCTAAATAAACTTATTTTAAAATTCTTGGTTTCACTCGATTTGGACCAATAGGACAATAGGAGAGCAATGGATTGCTTTCCCATATTTTGTTGTCTTCACTGCCGATGATGGTGTCTTCTGATGGTGTCTTCTGATGGTGTCTTCTGATGGTGTCTTCTGATGGTGTCTTCTGATGGTGTCTTCTGATGGTGTCTT
>JAQFYS010000170.1:0-10353 GCA_034694945.1 Carabodes femoralis | reverse complement strand
ACGAAGTGGTCAAACCTGTGATCCAAGAGGTCCGTGAAATCATTCAGCCGTACAGACGAATCACTCAAGAGATCCGATCGGTGTTTGAAAGTGGCGTTAATTTTATATAATTAAATAAAATTTAATGTTAATTATAAATAATTATAAATAATTATAAATAATTATTAATTAAATTAAATAATATGAGGGGAATATAATAAATAAAAATATAATATTGTGGGAGGGGCAAAATTTTTTTAAAAAAGTAGTAATAGTGTTGACCTCTCGAAAAAAATCTTATATGTAGTGATGGTGGCGAGCAAGACCGGACCGATGACTGACCCCTCCAAAAACATAAAAAATAATAATTATTTTCGGGCAGAGAGAGAGAGAGAGAGATGGATTACTCGAATAAACAGTGGAAACGATTGAATTAAATTTTGTTTTATTTAATATATCCTTGAATTTAATAAATCCTTGAATGAAATATTTTGCATTAAGTTATAAGAATTTATAGCTGGCATTCAATGTATACCAGCTATTGTTGAATGAGATGCCATTAAAGTTTGATTTGATTTGATTTGATTTGATTATATTTTTAAGTTTATTTCAGCAAATAATTTATAACAAATAAATTAAATAACATTAAAGGTAGGTATATATTCATTGTTTTTACGCTTTAATTACTAATTATATTTTATATTTTCATAGCATCAAGAATGGATGTTAGAAACCTGCGCTCCAACCGAAACATCGCCCCAATCAATCCTTTCTTCGCGAATCTCTCCGATGAGATCATCGCCCGGAGAGAGTTGGAACAGAGCTTCCAATTGGAGGAAAGTCCAAAATATCAGCGGGAACGGGCACGCCACCGATTTGAGATCTTCCGCCAAGTCGCTGAAGAGAGGCAACGAGCGCTGCAATATTGGGGAGATCTGTCTCAGAGAGTCCAGATTGCAGTTGAGAAGTTCGAGATGAATCGAAAATTGGTCCAAAATATTGAAAAATAAATTTATTTTTATTTTGATTTTATAAAAAATAAAAGTTATTTTATAAAAATAAAATGTTTTACATTTATTTAATAAAAAGTAGGATATAAAATAAGTAAATATAAAGTATAAAATATTAAAAAGGATTCCACACAAAACCCAAATCTAAATATTATTGTTATTGAATCTCATAAGCCAATCAAAGTCAATGACTGGCAATTCCTCTTCCACTTCATTTGAGGCTTCAAAAGACTGGTTGACATTTTCATTTTGCAATTTTGCAATGTATTGATCCAAAATTGCCAAACCATCTTCAGCTGAAGTGGTAGCTTCTGCTGGAGCTGGAGTTTGCACGGAGGTTGGTTGTGGATCAACTGTTATAACTGGCGAATAAGTTTGTAGATTTTGAAAGAAGTCCTCTAAAAATTGAACTCTTTGTTCGAGCGGTTTGTTCTCATCTATTGGAATTTCTGTTTGCGTTGAAATAGATATTTTTTCATTTGTTCCGTCATCATCATCATCTGAAATGTCAATGATTTCAGGTTCTTTGATTTCAACTTTCTCTATAGTTGTTGTCAGCATTGTGTTAATAGAACCAGATATTGATTGATTATTTGCATCGATTGAAACAGAAGTTAGTGCGTCATTTAAATTCGAATACTGATTCAATAATATTGATTGTATTGGCAAATCTGGATGATCCAAGGTATCCTCTACCTCAGTCCCACCCTGGGCCAAAGCATCGATTGCTGGATCACGCAATAGAGACACATGTGGTTCATATTCATAGTTCCAGTGTTTGAATGCTGGAAAATCCTTTTCTTCCGCTCGTTGCATACACATAGCGCATCTCATGTAGTTAGGCCCCTGTCCTCTATCAGCCAAAGTCCTACATCTCGATTTCCATCCAGTGTAGCAGTTATCGATGTGTAGCCAATGTCCACAGTATAACTGTTGGACATTTTCAGAACATTCGTTGTCCCATTCCAGACAGACACCACATTGAAATAAGTTTATGGGTTTCACTTTCTTTTCTTTATTGTGTTTCAATTTCTTTTCTTTTTTGGGTTTCTCACTCCACCACATAGAGCGCTTTACATATTTACGCTTTGGTTGTTCACTCATTCTAATAGGTTTTACACCTTTAGGCATTGTGAATGAATAAATGCATTAATAATGAGACTTTATATACCGTTATTAAAGTGCTTTAGGCTATTTTCAGAATGTTTGAGAACGTTCTAGAACTTCTATTAATAGAATTCAATGTTAATTTTGAAAAATATTGTATTTTAGCTTCAAATTCAATGAAACTTCACTTTTGGGGCCAAATATAAAACCAAATTTTTGAAAGGTTAGGGGTCAAGGTCAAAAGGTCAACCTATATTTTTGGATTCAGGACATATTGCTGATTCATATACTGAAGTCAGAATGAAAATATCTCTAATAGTTTTCAAGAAAATGATAACAAAACACAGAAATTTTTTGAAATTTTTGAAAATATTCAAAATTTCACTAATTCTAAATCATTTTTAATTAATATTATTACCGAATCATAACTATTGATTAACAAGCAATTTATGTATGAAATATAGATTTAATTTAAAATAAGAATTTTTACGATTTTAAGATATTTCATTTAAAAATACAATTTTTGAATGTAAACTTCAACTAATTTTGGATTTTATTCACATACTGTATAATTTTCAGTATAGTCACACTTCCATTTTTCAATTGGTTGATATTTTATATTAAAAATTATCAAAATAAAAATAATTATTATTACTAAAATATTAAAAATGATTAATTTATTAAACATTTTTCTAATTAAACACTTTTTAAAATACATATATTATCAATTTTTCAAATATACAATCAAATACCTTTCTAACAATCTCATAAATAACAATAAAAGATAATAAATCTCTGGTTTTCATATCAATTTATATTAATTACAAAGTATATTTGATCTAATGCACACTTCTTACATATATAAACGAACGAATATTGAGAATTCATTTCATTTTAATATGAGTTGTTTGATGTTTAACACTTCAATTATGAAATTTGAACGCATTACTGAAAATGCGTATATACCAACAAAAGGTTCTAAATTTGCTGCTGGATTTGACCTTTACAGTGCATACCAATACACGTTGAAACCGATGGACAGACAATTGATTTTAACTGATTTACGAATTGGTGTTCCTGCTGGTACATATGGACGGATTGCCCCTAGATCGGGGCTATCATTATCTCACGGCCTCGATGTAATGGCTGGTGTGATAGATATAGATTATGTTGGAAATATCGGTGTGGTATTAATAAATTTATCCACTGAAGTATTCAAAGTTACAAAAGGACTAAGAATCGCGCAAATCATTTGTGAAAAAATAGAAAATCCAACACTTATTGAAGTAAAACTCAATAATACAGAAAGAGGAGAAAAAGCATTCGGTTCAACAGATAGATAATATATTAATAAATAAAAATTTATAATTAAAAGATATGTAATATTTGTATTTAAAGATATTTCAATAAAATATTATTTGATTTATCGCAAATTCGTTTAATTAATTTAAAACTATTTTACTATTGAGCATGCGAGCGCAATACTATATAAATTAGAGGTCTTACATATGAAGACATATATTCATTATGGATATGAATATAGAAATAACTGATTATTTTGACTATACATTAAATAAATGTAAAAATATATATGATATAAAACTTATATTAAAAGACAAAGTATCAACATATATTCGAAATAAAGTGTGGTCGAATTTCACAGTACACATATTGGATATATTCGAATTATTCATCAATCACATGATTACCGAGTTGAAAGAAACTATTGCTTTGGAAAATGTATTTGAACGACAAATAAATCAACTAAATAATCCAACATTTCAATTAATATGGGATCCTGAAATTCCATTTGATATATACTTCATTTTATGGTTTCATTTACAAACAATTAAAGAAATTAAAATGTTTAAATCAATTATAACTAATAATGAAAAGAAATATATATTTATTTTCAAATAAATAATAAATATACAATTTTATATGTGTTACATAAATATTATTATTAATAAATATTATGTATTACATGTTTTTAAAATAATAAATAAATATTATTTCAATTTTGATTCAATTTCTTCATTAAATTGTTTATATATTTCAACAACATCTTCATATGATTTGAATCCACATCCAAATGATTTGCCGTTATGATGAACCGTAAAGCATACGCCTTTGAATCTATATTTCAATCCAGGAAATATTTCTGGTTCGTAATATATATCGTTTGAATTTTTATTTTGTAATATCTTTTGGAAATTGATCGCCATTTTAAAATCTTTTGAAGCGCATATGTTTGTTACTTTGAATTCGTTTATCTTTGCTTCGTATAATCCGAGTATATTCAATATAAATATTAAGTCTGTTATACAAAATATAATTTCTTTATATGTTTTTGCGCCTGTTAATATAATTGTGCCAGTGTAAAACATTAATAGCGATAAATTTGTTTTCATATACTTTGCAGTCAAGCCACTGAATCGTTGAGGATCGTATTTTTTATTGGTAAGAATTAAATATTTGTCATTATTTAATATTTCAAACAAATCCAATTTGCATCCAATATTCAATTTAGAACAAATGTTTGTTATATCGATTGATTCATTTTTAAAATTAATCTGACTTTTATATAAGTCATTGAAATTAATTATCTGCGTCATCATTTAAAATTTCAAGCTATATAAACAGATGAAAATTATCATTCACTCTAAGTAATCAAAACTCAACTGATTGGAGTGTTTGAAAAGCATCTTATTTTATATTGTTTTAAATAATAATAATAATAAAATGGAATTATTAAGTCAAAGTGAAATTAATAATATTTCAAATGGTATGAAATATAATAAATATATTGAAACATGTATTATTCCGGAAAATGTCAAATCAATTTACAATAAATATGTAAAAGTTGATGTTAAGACCAGTGAAAATGCATTAAAATTCGGACTAATCGAAAGAATCGAAAGTTCCAAAATATATCGCCTTAGATTTACAGCGTCAAACTCTCATTTTTATATTACCAAATTTAAAAATTTGAATTATACAAACTTTAATCGCAACTTTGAAAAAAACTTTTTGAAATGGGATAACTCAAACTCCAAGACAAGACAAATTGAATATGCTCAGTATCAAGAAAATTTATTCTATGAAGCCGAAGCCATCAAAGTTTTTGCTAAGAGATACAAATTGAATATAAAAGCAGGAAAAGATATAATAAACCCAAATTTTCCATGGGTTATAGGCGCCACAGATGGATTTCTTATTAAAGACGGTATACTCAAATCAATCATCGAGGTAAAAGTGCCACAAAAATGCAGATATATGAGTATTAACAACGCTATACAAAGTTGTCAACAGTTTAAAGATCAATTATACATTGGTAGTGACGGACAATACTATCTCAACAGAAATCATAAATATTATACACAAATACAATTATGTCTAACAATTTTAAATATAAATCATTGTATATTACTTTATTTTTCACCTTTTGACAAATCATTCAAATCTATTAATATTGTTAAAGATGAGAATTTTTGTGAAAATTCTCTAAATAAACTAGAATTTTTATATAAACATCATGTAATGAATTTAATAAACGAAATAAAATAAAACCGAATGTATTTTCAAACATTTTATTGAATAAAATATTACAAACAATACATTCATTTAAAAATATTTATTCATATAATAATAAGTATCAATAAATTTATTTATAAAACAATCATTTTTTGTATCCATATAAAAGTTTTTTGCATTAATTGAAAAATTCTTTCGAAATTTTATTGATATTTCACTTTTAGGAATTGCATTTATTTCAAAATTTATATTTTTGTTTTTGAAAGATTTAACACTAAATATATTTAATAATTCTGTATTTATATAATGAGTATTAGTATAAATTGTTTTAATTGTAGATTCACTTAAATATTTTCTTAAATTTCTCCACTTTAAAAATCCTTTTTCATCTTTATTATAAAATATTCCTGTATGAAAATCATATAATAATAATACATTAAATATTTGCTTTAAATCGTCAGTATGTGCTTTCATCATTATTGATTGTGTATTTGAATATAAATATATTAGTGTTCTTGAATTATCGTATAAAAATTCTCCAGTCATATCTTCATAATTAATTGTCATTTGTAGAGCTTTTTCAAGAACTGGAATCATACCTATTGCGATATAACTTCTGCGATGGTGTGCGCCAAAATCTATTATATTATGCGTCTCAGGAATTTTAATAAATTTTTCAAAATTCAAATTAAATATTTCATTCACCACTAATTGTTTGAGATATTTTAATGATTCACAAATAGTTAAAATCGTTTTGTAATTCAAACAGTCTTCAATCCAAAGTTTTTCCAGCTTTTGCAATTTGATTAAATCATTTAATGGGAATTTGGCAGCCCATATTGCAGAAATTCCAATTTCAGTTATAATATTATTACATTTGTTTACAATTTGTTTAAATTTTTTTGAATCTGTAATTTGAATAAATGCTTCAATTCGCAAGTTTTTCACATTTGTTGGCAAGTTTTTACTTAAAATTAAATAATCATTCAATATTCTTGACGAAAATCTTGTGGTTATAATATTTTCCACCCAAATAAATGCTTTCAAATGTTTGGCAAATATATTTATTGAATTTATATCATCAAATACAATATTGCGTACTCTTTTAAATACTCTTCGGCATTTGTAAATACTTTTTCTGTTAAAATGACTGAATCCAAAATGTCCACCCAAAGTAAGAGTACGTACTTCTCGATACATACATCTCTGCCACTGTTTGGACACACATTCAAAACGAATTTGATCGTTTGGAGGCAAATATGATAATATTAACGAACACATGTCGTCTCCAAAACGGTCCAAAGAATCAACTCTATAGCCATATTTATCCACTTTTAAACATTTGTTTTCCATTTCAAAACATTGAGTGTTTGATTGAGAAAATTACATCTCTTTATATAGTTTTGTAATTGCAAATTTTAATTTTTGAATAAATCAATTTTATTTCATTTTATTTAAAGAAAATACAAATCATTACAACAAGTTTTATTAATTAAATATTTTACAATTAATATTTTTACTTGTTTTATTAAAAGTATAAACATTTCCAGAATTAATTGTTAAATTATTTCGATATTTAATTGATATTTGGCTATTAGGTATAGAATATATTTCAAAATTTATATTTTTGTTTTCAAATGACTTAGAACTAAATATGTTTATCAATTGTGTATTTACATTAAACGTATTTGTATATATTTTATTAATTGTAGAATAAAATAGAAAATGTCTTATATATTTCCATTTGAAATTATATTTATGATAACTGTTATTATAAAATATAGCAGTATGAAAATTTTTATAACATTCATAATATTTAAATAAAATATTCACATCTTTTATATTAATAATCAACATAATTGTTGTTGAATCTGAATGCAGAAAACATATTGTTCGCTTTCCAGCAAATTTGTATAAAGTTTTAGATACCGGACCATTAATAGCTTCAATTGATGTGTCCAATTTAGAAAATGTTCCAATTGCGATATAACTGTCGCGATAATTTGCACCAAAATGTGTAATATGATTATATTTCTCATGTATTTTCAATAATTGAGAAATATTCGCATTAAAAATTCGTTTAATTATAAGTCGTTTCAGATATTTCATATTTTCACATATTTTCAATACATCTTCATAAATCAAATCGCCTTCTATTTGAAGATTGGTTAAATTTTTAAATTTAAACAAATTTTCAATTGTGAAGAATGGTAGATACATTGAACAAATTGTCATCTTTTTAACAACATTTTGGCATTTTTCAGCGAATTCTCCAAAACGTAAATCAGATGTTATTAATATGTAAGATTTTATATATATATTTTTAATAGTATTTGTTATATTATTACCCAACAATACATAATCTTTTAACATATCAGTAGAATATTTAGACACAACAATATTTTTAAGGCGAATGAATGACTTTAAATATTTTGAATAAGTATTAATAGATTTCGATGTATTGAATATAATTGTGCGTACATTTTTATAAGATTTGATACATTTTTCAACATTTTTCTTTTCATCACATATTTTCAATCCAGAAACACCACCCAGAGCAAGTGTACGGACTTGCACAAACATGCATCTTTGCCACTGTTTTGACACACATTCAAAGCGAATTTGATCATTCGGGCACAAATATGATAATATCAGAGCACATAAGTCGTCACCAAAACGGTCCAAAGAATCAATTCTATAACCGTATTTATCAAATTTTATATCTTTATCTTCCATTTCAAAACATTGAGTGTTTAATTTAGGATATAACATCTATTTATATAGTTATAAAATTGCAAATTTTTTTTTAAAATCACTTTTATTTCATTTTATTAAATTAAAATACATTTATATATAAAATATTAAATAAGATATTTAAATATATTATTCTTCAATATATTCATTAATATAAGAAACAGGATTAAATTGTAATATTCCTTTAAACTCTTTTGAAATATCTATCAAATTACTTTCAATCAACTCAAAATTGTTGATAAGTTGTGTTGTTTCAGCGTTTTTCAGAGTAATTTTCTTGAACTTGTTTGAATTATTATTTGTAACTGTTAATATTATATCTTCCGTTAATTTATTCATTTTAATTATACGATTTCCGTGTTCTAAGACGAATATTTTCTTATCGTTGTATAGTAGTTTTTCTTTAAACCATTTAAATTCAGAGGACAATACGCTAATTCCTGTTTTCAGCTTTTTTCCTTTGTCTGTTTGTCGAATATCTATAATTATATTATCATTTATTTGAATTATTTGAAATAATTTGAAGTTAGGATCCGAATTTTGACTTAAATTAAAACTGTATAATGTTTTCCAATAATTTTGTTTAAATGATTCACACATTTTCAAAGTTAAGTTTATATTTTATATAAATATTTTGTTACATATATTAATTTTCATTCGATATTAATTTCATTAAGTCTGGCTTTTATTTCTCTATATATATGTGCTGACTTTCGATACGCACAAGTCAAAACTTTATTCGAATTGTACGGCTTTTTATGGAATGCACACAAATAATTATCTTTATATTTATTTTGTAATTCACCACAGTTTGGAAAATTATATAATTTATCATCTAAATTTATAGATGGTATTTCATTATTGTTTAAAATGTTCCCCATTTGATAATTTTTATACGCAAAGAACGGTCTTTCTTCTGTGGCTACCATTTCATACCAAATGTTTAATAATTGTCCAATATCTTTCGAGTTATAAATATAACAATGATATTTATGATTAAATGGTAAATAATGTAGAGCATGAATATTGTTCATACTGTATTTTACAATATCTTGTTCATCATTTGTTAATTCATTCCATTTTAAGTTACAATTTAATTCTTGACACTGACATATACCATCACTTACAATAGCAACTTCTCGTGGAATAAAAGAGTTGGGAAATTGAAACCCTTGTGCGTCTACTACTGCACAAATTTTATTTAAATCTTTATTTGTTTCGCTTATAGTTTCCATTATTCAATTATTAAATAACTAATATTAGTTACATATATTGAATAACTAAATTTGTCTACATATATTAATTTATCATTGAAAATGATTTCATTTTTGAATGAATTATAATATTTCTAAAACAATTGCATCATTTAATATTAGATTATCAGAAAATAGAGTCATAAATTCATTAAAACTAAAATTACTACATCTCATTTTTAAATATAATATACAGAAAACTCCACAATTTACAGATAATTCTGATTGAATTTGATATTTATTATAATAGAAATTTTTAATTTTATTAAATTTTAATAATCTGTGAATCTCACAACAAATTGGGGTTTTCCCAAATGAATCAAAATATTCTGCATTATTATCAGTGTCGATAAATAATGCTACCCAATGTCTTCCTGGTTTATTTGAAATGTCAGTATTTATAACAAAACAAATTGGTCGTTCTTTATAAATTCTAATTGGAATTAAATCTTTTGCAAATGTACCTTTGAAACAATTAAAGTCTTTCATCTCATTATTAATTTCAAAATTATTCATAGATAATCAGTTATAGGTTGTCGAGTTATATCCATTTGTATTAAATTATCATACTCACAATATATTATAACAGTTATATTATCTGTTAATGCTTGTGAAAACTTCATATTTAGTTTTACAGAGCCGTGTTCAATTGGATTTACATAACCAGTTTTATTACAATCATCTGTAGGATCAGGTGCAAAAGCAAACCCAATTAT
>JAQFYS010000169.1:0-10353 GCA_034694945.1 Carabodes femoralis | reverse complement strand
TTAATTATTAGTTTTTACTTTTAATTATCATTGAGTTTATAATATTATTATTATTCTTATTCTATAAACATTTTCTGCACCTAATGTTCTGATAGTTAGTAATAAATGTGTGAAAAAAGTAGAAAAACTTATGTTATTGTACTCTAAGTATTGCATAAATACATACATAAAAACATTTCTTTTAAGAAAAATTTGTTTTTATAAACTTATCGTCAATTTTGATGCAAAAAAAACAAGACATTTGTTGTGATATTTCTTTTTATAAATAAAACGTTTTTGAAATAATGGGAGAAAATTATTGATTGATATATTGGAATGTCATTCATATGTCTTTTACTTCGATTGGGGTTTATGTTTGTAGTTTTGGACAAAAGTTATTTGGTTTTGATATAAGAGTATAGGATATGAGAGATTAGTTCAGCTCTAAATTTGAGTTCAAATTCTACATTATTTGATAGAAAAAAACGAATTTTCAAAATAATTTCGGTTTTAGAAAATAATAGACTAATCGATTGAAGATTTAGATGAATAATCAATAAATCAATAGATCAATAGCTGCATCGTTGGGCACTTCCATCTCATTATTGGATAAGTATTCAACAAAAAATTTATATAATTAATTGATAGGTCTTCACAAAAATGTAATTTTCGATTAATAATTAATATTTTAATAATTGATGTCTTGATTTTGTATTTGATTGGTTTGAGTGAAGAGAAAAGCGAACAAACAATCAAATGATTAAACGAATTATTAACTAAAATCACGAGTAGTTCTGTAGTTCTGATCTATTAATCAGTCATAAGTTATATATCAGTGATATTTAGCCACAAAATTCAAATGATTTAATAACTGATTCACAAAAATAACATCACAAATGTGTCCGAAATAGTTGTCATATTTATAGTTTAGTTGAGTTGAGAGTGAGTCCAATGGTTAGGCATAAAACTCTTTTGATGAACCCCTCGTGTAGGGGTTGGAAGTGTTGGGCCGTTTTGGTTCATCCAAAGCATAACTTCCTTCGTCTTTCTTTCTCATTCGATACACAATAAACATAACTAACAAAATGGCACAAAGAAGTCCGACGACAGCCCCTCCTATCACAGCTGCCAAACAAAACACAAAACACATCAATCAGACAATCCTTTGGGCAAAAAACTGGCAATAAATCAAATGAATACCTGCGAGAATACCGGGTCTGGCGAAGAACGAGGCCGGAGTCACCTGTTTATGACCCATAATCGACACTTCATTATTTAATCGGTTGTCGTCGTCTTCGCTGTCCTTCTCGTGCGGCGGCCAATGCGTAGACGACGGAACCGTTAATTTGGTCGAAGTTTCGGGAGTGACCACCACTGGAGGTCTGTCAGGCACACTGTTTTCATCTATTGGATCGGGTATCGAATCCTTCTTCGGCTCCTATTGTTTGAGTTAAAGACAAGTTTAGGCAAAAATTTCAGGAATTTCAGTGAAAAAATTGACGAACCTTTGACTCCTTAGGCGTCGTTACCGGCGTTTTGCTAACGTCTGGTCGTTTTGTTGGCCTTTCCGTCGACGATACGAATAGTGGTGTAATGATATCGTCTAAATATAGTTTTATTTTTGTAAATATTATTTGATAATAAGTGCCAAAAAGGAAATAACAATAACAATAGGAATCTATAGAATACCTCCGGATCCGAGTTCCAAGTCGTCGACGTCATCCTCAGAGTCGGGATCGTTGCCAGTTGATCCAATTCCAGAACCTTCTTTGTCAATAATATCTTTGGTGTCTTCATCGTCCTCACCCTTTCCGGACGCGTTATCATCTAAGTCATCGTCCCCGCCGTCTGCACCACTACCTTCTGCATCGCTTAAAGGTATATCTGAGAAGTAAATGCCGCCATTGGTTCCACTATTGCTATTAGTATTGGTATTACTTCTACTATTAGAGTTCGCTATATTATTATTATTATTACTGCTTCGGATGTGACTCGAACTGATCGCAACCTATAGTGCGATAAACATAACAAACATATGGTTAGCAATGGTTAGGAAATCTGTTTTTTAGTCCAACTCGAAGACCCTTTTTGTCACTTTATATATAGTAATAGCAGTTAAAACATGTGTTATATTTATAGTGTTTCGTATTCTAGATCTACAGTAGAGTAGAGTTCACTAAATATACTCTTATTTTGTTTCGACTGATATTCTATATTTGAATAATAAATTAGTTGATTCCTCACTGAATAGACAACATAGCGATGAGAGCACCGGTATATTACAGAACCAATTGTTCGAATATATTAGATAGCATTCAATTAGATTTTGACGATTGAAAAAGTGAATCAAATTATTCAGAAAACTGTCTGCAAATCACGTAAAATAGTCTGGAATTTGAGGAAATAGGAATAAAAGGAAATGTGTGTTGAAATCGATCGTTAAGTTGACAGCAGTCGGGAGTAGAAAGAAAGACATTTATGTGTAAATACAAAGTTATGAATTGAGAGTTTTGGAACACTCCATAACTCTATAGTCTGTACTCTACTGTACACTAATTCTAAAGTTAAGGCCTTAAGCACTGAAATTTTCATCTCTATCTCTCATTAGAAACAAAGTTTTATTTATAATACAATTCGTAAATAAATATATGCTTTGCTCTAAAACTTTATAATTATAAGTCTTATAGAAACTGTGGTTTCTTTTCGGTCTGTTCTCTGCATGTGTTTGCTCTTCATTAACCAATACTTAAATATGTTGAACAGAACCGCTATTTTCAATCATAAGTCGCTTATTCTTTACTATAAGATATTTTTCTCAAAAATAAATGAATAGAGAGTTGAGAGTTGTGACCACAGAGAAAGTAAAGAGCAGTTGAATTGGAGATAATCTCTTAAGAAATCGTAAGCATTCGTATAGGGAATGGTATGAACACTGCTGTAGGTATGGTATATTCACTGTATTGTATGGTATAAATTACTGAACGCTTCAGTAATTGCATGTCTCGTAACACCGATTTTCGTGCATTCCTTAGCTCTCTATAGCTTTTGTTAACATAAACTACATTCTCGTCAGTCGTCAATACTGTTCAAACAAATTATCCAAATCTCATAACTAATGAACAACTTTTGTGATTAAAATTTAGCGATATTCTCACACAAACTAATAATACATAGAGTTATAAAACTTGTCCAACAAAACAGTATTCTCTTTATCTCAACCCAAAGTAACTGCTGAGAGGGTATGGCTGTTGGCCTCAAAACTAGTATTATTTGTAGACCTGAGCCGAACACACAAATTGAAAAACTTCTTGTTTAACATCAAAGAACACGCATTTAAGCCAAAAAATTATTTTATATTACGTTATAATCGAAAATATATTTCATTCTTCTCTGTTTTGGACGGCTTTCCAAACAAAATCAATATTTATAACGAATTATTAAAGGAATACAGAAATCAATGTTCGCTTTAAGTCTGAACATCAAAACCTTTTCTAATGAATTCAAGCCATTAGTAATTGAATGAAATTCATCTGAAATTTATTACTCATTCATTTGTTTTTATTTTTCTCTTTAAATTCAAGTTTTGATTTAAGAGCACAACTATTCTACTATTTTAGTAGACCAGAGACGAGACTAATGTCTGAATTATGTAAATTAATTTCCGATTCGCTATTCATATGAATTTAGAGTAAATTTCGGATAATTCTTATATAAACCATAAGATTGTTGTAAAAAACTTATGATAAGAGGTTTCAAGTTTTATATTGGATTTGATTCTTAGAAAAAACAATAATTTGTTTCTAAAATAGTTATAACTTATAATAGATGTATAGATATAATAGAGTAATAATAAGGCAAACATTTATTGAGTCTAATCGAAAGTTGTGTTTACTGTGCGCTAGACTTTGGTCTCTTTGTGTTGATGTGATGTCTGCCCTCTTAACTATCAAACAAATTAAAATGTCAGTCCGTTTTAGGCATTCAAATGATAACATGAGTTGTATATTATGTATGTGTTGTTCGTACAGTAGAGTAGAGTCGAATAGAAAGGCATCTTTGGAGCACATATACAACATATACTGTATATGCACATACATTCTGATCGCATCGAAGGTACAGTACAACGAACCAGTTTATGACCCGAACCAAACACAACAGAGAGTTTAGCGCAAAGCTTAATAAAAACTACTCCTAAAGCGGTATAAGAGTATAACAGAGTTTGAAAACGCATTGAAAGCATCTGTGAAGTGAAGTACAGGAAAGGAGGAGTACTCAAGAGAGTTAGCACTGGGTGGGGATCACAACAATGGGGAACATAACCCAACACACGTAGGAGAGACCGAGAGAGAGAGGCTGATAGAAGTCGGGAGAGTTGTATCACATCTGACACACACCACACACACAGCCATTTCCATTGACTTAAATTTTTGAGACGCGATCGCTATTTCCTCAGCACTAATTCAGGCACTTTCGACCGGTCGGTGCCTTTAAGTAAGCACATTCTTGAAAGGGGGGGCTTTTTTGTTACACTCACTCTCAGGAATGCATGAATCGCCTGAAGACATGTATCAATTAAACACAGTTAGGCCTCGATTATGGAAACTCATGCCAACAGAAGAGATCTCTTCTCTAGAATCGGTGTCCATTGTTTGGCCGTTTGGCCCTCAATATTGGGCACAATATAATTATAAGAGCTTTTATTGCAAACCATAACTCAAATCAATTGCGAATTTCAGTCATTTATGTCCCCAAACAAAACAACTAAACCTATTGTTCACTCAAACCCTTCACTAATTACTAAAAACTAATCATTAGTTTTCGGATCTAATTCTAAGAATCTAAGAATAAATACAATTATTTTCGACAATAAAATAGAAATACATTTAATGTAAAGAACATGTGTTTAAAAAAAGTTTAATAAAAAGAGAAATAAAAAAACTATTCGGATATAACGCCAGAAATATTTGGCCATCGATTGAAACGATAACTGAAGTGAAGAAAAACTATAAATCAATGTTTTCTGTTAAACGAAAGGCCGACAAAAAAGTTGAAGAATTTTTTGGTTAAAGTGAAGGACAAATAGAAATAAAATTCATATGAATTTGTGTTAACATAACATCAAATCTAAGAATTCAATCAAAGACTAGAAAAACAAATGAATTTCAATATTTCAATGAATTTTGATCTAAACTTTGATAAATATTTAATTACTTAACAAAACAAATGAATTTCATTTTGGATTCAATGGAAAAACTCTTATAAAAGATGATAATTGGTGTCAATATATATGTAAAGATTATTATCAATGGAAACAATTGGTTGCCATAACTGTTATCTCATATCTTAACCATAATTTAGAGCAAATTAATTGATTTATAGTTTAATTATCAGAAAAGAGTGTTTCGATTAGAAGTTCAGAGATAATCAAAATAATGTCAAACCTTATGATTGGCGGAAATGGTTGGCCAGAGTGTGACCGCCACTAACACTATCACTAATATGTTGGCAAACATTTAATACGGATTAACGATATCTTAAGATTTGGGGACCAAAACACCAAAAACACGATTCAATTGAGGTTATTGTCACTGATTCGGACACAAGTTGACCGAACGGTGACCTATTGGTGACATCGATCTCTTCAATCACTAAATTAATTGTTTTGTCGCTAAAATGTGTGACATTTGTGGCACTAATACTCAGATACTGAGGACATAAGAGGAACCAATTGAATGACTGACTTAACGACTGTCTTGTGTTGACTCGACTGCAAAACCAATGCAGAGATGACTCTCAGACTCAATGACTGCCATAACAGAGAAACAGACCATTCAATGAAACTTCAATGAAATCAATGAAAGACTGAAAGACAGGTCTCGAGAGACCTCTTCAGCCAATAATCCAAAGATATTATGCATTCCAAGCATTTTCTAACATTAATTACGTCCACTAATCATCAGATCAGTGACTAAAAGACAAAAAAACAAAATTAAGATTATTTCTCATCAATTCTTGGGATAAGAAGTTTGAAACTCTGAAAGTTAGACACAAATTGACTGCTGTTTAGACGTCTATTAAATTAAAAGATAATTATTTAAAGATTATAAAAGTTAAGATCAGTTCAAATACTATTGATATTAAAGTTGTTTCAAAACCTTTAAATTGTCATAATTTGCATAACATCTGACGTAACGTTGTTTCTGAACAAAAGTCTTCAAATTGTATTTTTGCAATTCATTCGTAAGCCTTTTATTGAACGCATCCGAAGAATATTTTCAATTAATTTACTGATAATAAACAAAATGACCACAAAATCGACTAAAGATTTGTCAAAATTAATAAGAGATTTGATGGACAGCAAAGAAATTGATGAAAATTATAATAAATTGTTGGAATTGAAGACATTGTTGTCTTCAGCCAATCACCGGGAAATTGAGGAAATCCTCAAAGAAGTTAATGTCAACCAATTCTGTAATGATTTGAATGGTTTGGAAGACCAGCAAAATGTTGATATAATTGTCAGTATTTTTGATATCGTTTTCGGCACTCTTTCCACGGATTATATCTTAAATAACTTCCATAAAGAGATAGTCAATGGATTGGACGCCACAAACGAAACAATAATTGAGTTATGGCTCAAAACAGTTGATCGGTGTTTGACTCATGAGTTGGCACTCAATCATACCATTAATAGTGATTTAGATATCCATTCATTACTCGAGAGAGTGATTAAATTGTTATCAAAACCGAAGGCATCGACCGCTAAATTCTGTCAATCAATTGTTCTGAATATCGGTAAAACCGATTCACTAAATGAGACGTTTTTCAAAAAAGATGTCCAAAATTTATTGATTGATATCAGAAAAGTTGATGACATAACCCGAATGAGAGTCTATGAGCTATTGGTTGCTGTGGCCAACACTTCCCACAAAATTTTCTGTAGAGTTGAAAGTTTTGAACATTTGAAATGTTTGTTAGAAGACTTCAACAAAGATTCAGTATCTGATCCATTGGTTACACTCAATATTCTTCAAATAATGACAGACTTGGGTTCAACACCTTTCGGGACACAATATCTTCAGTCGTCAGAAATTCTCAATACTATCGCCCAAAGATTGAAGAATAGCGATAACGATATTTTTGGAAACCTTTTAGTTCCCGGATATATCAAAATATTCGGAACTCTTGCCAGTAATGAGCCCAACATTTTGGATAAATTTCCGGCAGTTTCATCTAAATTGAAGAATCTTTTGGACGATTTGGACACAACTTTGAAATTGAGTTCAATCGATGCAATCGCTGTTATTTGTAATAAAAATGCCGGAAAAATGGTTATCAATAAAGACTTGGAATTGTCTAAGAAATATATGTCTACTATTAGTCAACTGATAACCAGTGGAAGTACAGAGTTGAAGGCCAGAGCACTGATAGCTCTTTCGATTTTGTTGAAAACAACAGAACCGGATCCCAACAATCAGGCTTCAGATTTCGCTGAGCAATGGTTTAAGCTTTTGATACCCGAACATCGATTGGGAACTTTATTAAATCTCTGTAGAGAACCGTTTTTAGAGATACGAGTGTCAGCCCTGGAATGTATTAGAGTGTTGGCCACATATGTTTGGGGTCACAAAGAATTGGCTGCTTATCCTGGTTTTCTCGAATATATTTTAGACAGAAATACTGAAACAACAAAAGATGGCAAAGAAGCCAAGTTTGCAGTGGTCAGAGAGTTAACCGTTTCCCCATTCATCAGCCTTTCGTTTACCAAAGAGGCTGTTCTTCAATTACGGGCCTTCTATAAGGAGGGCCCCTATTATATGGCCAGTGAAACTGCTGTCTCATTCGAAGCAAGTTAAATTATCAATAATTTGTTTTCGAGGTTTGATTTTGTTTATAAATATCTTTTTATTAAATAAAATTTGATTAAAATTTTGCACTTTTTTGTTCGATACGTTAATTTCAGTCATTAATTAATTATATAATCAAATCAATCAAAAGCTGCACTCATTTGGCATAAAAGATATTTTGAAGTAAAAAATCACAGAACATATAAATTGATATAAAAAAGTTCTAACATTTAAAGGAAATGTTTTTATATTGATTGCTATATCACCTCATATATTGTCAGAAATTTCAGAATTTGTATGAAAGGCAACGATATTTCATAATTAAAAAAAGATAAAATAAAATACTTAATTAAAAAACAATAAAATATAAGCGAAAAAAAAATAAAATTTTGGCGAATTTCTAAATAAAAACTAAGAATTGTTTCGATAATTTTGGCCGCATTTATAAGTTATTCTAAAAAATACTTTTTTTGTTTACTGTTTAGTAAACATTTGATATAAAATAAAATAGTTTTGCACTAAATTATTGTCAAATAATCCTAATTTATAGGTCGTCGTCTCCGATATCTCCGATTCCATTAAAAGCATCGTTTTCGACAAAATGTCGTGATTTTGGTGGAAATCCATTCAGTGATGAATGAGACGTCTTTAAGGGTTTCTAATTTTATTAAATAAGTCAATGAATTATCTTTAAGTGGAACAAAACCAATGCTTACTTTATTATTATGAAGTTCTGCTGAGTTGGAAAGATCGGCATCTGTTGAGACGCTTCTGGAAAGAGCTATTTGTTGACTACTGCCATCCCTTTTCATATAACTCCAGGAACCTCTTCTGTTACTATCGGTGTATGGAATCGGTTCTTCTCTTTTAATCTTTTTGCCGTTCCTTTTCATAAGCAATTCTTCAACAATGGATTGCAGACAAACACTCATTAGAATAGCCTAATAATAGACAGAAACAAATATCGGTATTAGTGAATGACTTCTAGTGAGTGATAATAAGATAATATAATACCTGATCACTAATTATTGTTATCCATTGCAAGTGGTCTTTACTAAGTAAATACTCGAATGAGAGCTCGAATCGGGTATTGGTTATACCATTGGTCTGACCACTACTACCACCACCACCACTACTACTAGTGCTTGTGTTTGCATTAGTAGCACAACCGTTGAGTTTTTCGTGTAATGAAGTGGTTAAACGCCAGCAACGAATCCGAGTGACACGAAAACTGTATTCTTTCATTTGTTCCTAACATTTAATAATTTGATGGATTATTTCGCGAAATGCAAACCCTTTGCTTACACTTGCGGTATAGGCTCTTAAGTTTAGTTCTTTGCCGCCGACAGCTATCAGTACTCGAGTATTTTGTTGGGGATAATCACAAAAACAGGGCTCGAATTGTATATATCCGTAATATTTTAAAGTTCGCGCTAATTGTAAATACTATTGAAAACATAGAATATTTGTTAAAATAGAAACCAATCAATGAATTCATTTAAACCTCTTTTTTAGATCCTTTTGCCTGAAGTCCAGTCAATTGTCTTCGAGTTTCTTTGTTGGCCTCAATTAAACCCTTTTCGATGTCATGTAATGCTTGGAAGTATAATATATTGACAGCAGTTCTGTCGTTGAAAAGCTCGTCGTCATAAACAGAATCCCAATAAGACTTTCTAATGACTATAGAGTGAGAACTGTCCACAGAATTTATTGTTTTCAAAGTAAGATAAGGCGATTCAAAAGTTTGCAATTTTCTTATAGGAATTGATTCATTTTCAGTCCGTTTAACCACAAATAGATTGAAATAAGGAATCAATTGTTGAGATAAATTGAGAGCACTCGACACTGAGTCCAGTACTATATCTGTCCGGTCAGTTGAATAGACTTTCACTTTGATTGACTGCCAATTCATTTGAAACACATCTAAAATTATTTCTTCTATTTTGGCGTTCTGTGTCTCCTGTTGTCCGCTTAAGAAGAATCCATTGAAAAGATCACTTCCGACGATCCGCTGGTCTTGACTTACTTTAGAATCAAATATCAGATATCAGTCAATATTTATCAGTTAATGATTAAAACGATAGACATTTGACAGATATTTAAAATACAATTAAACACATGATATAAAAGCTATCAATCGATGTGTCAGAAGTGTGACAAAAGAGTATTGTATTTAAATTAGAGATACTTTGTGTCATAATTTACACAATATATTGCAATCAAATGTCTATCGTTTAGATAAGTATTTCAATTGATTACTAATTTGAATATATTTTTCGATTTGAGATCTTCGCTCTTCAGTCTGTGTTGGGGTCAATGGAAGCAATTTTTTTGGTGGAAATAACGGCAAACTATGGCCACCAAAACTCTTCTTCAGCTATCAATCAAAAACAATGAATTGAGTTAATGATCACTAGATTTAATGGTGTTTAAAGTGAAGAATACCTGTTCGTGAAAGTTATACAACTGTTTATATCTTAGGGAACAGTGAAACGAACCATTTATTGATATATTATTCAAAAATATT
>JAQFYS010000168.1:0-10389 GCA_034694945.1 Carabodes femoralis | reverse complement strand
TTAATTGTTGAACAATTGTGAGTCATTCGCATCTGGGTTTGGATGTGTTGAGTGGTAATGGTTTGAATCCATAATAATTTTAATGGTTTTAATTCATTAAAATGTGAATCGGATTTCGTTCTAAACCGGAATCGAGTCACTAATGGCATGAAATATGACATACAATACAGTTAACAATAATAATCGGCGCTCTTATGATACTTGTGCTGATGTGTATTAACTGTTTCTCTTTTTGTTTTATTAAGAGGCACTGACCGTATATTAATGGAGTCGATTTTGGCTCTATTATTGGTGCCTCTATGTCCGTCCTGTCCTCTCCGGGCCTCCCAGTGAGGACTTATGGACTGACTCATGACATAACTCATGCCTGGATGCGACTCAAACACTGCCTTTCAATCAAATTCGGTAAAAGTGAATGAATTTTTGTTTATTGGCTCTTAAACTAAGATTCGTATCAAATATTTTTAGTTATTTAGACTTAAAGTTAATATATATAATATTTACTGTAATTAATATTTTAATTATTAATTCTTAGTTTTATTATTAATTTTGATTCAAATTATTTTGTATTTTAAACTAATTGTCAAACAATAACATTAGATGTCGACGATATTAAGTTTGTAATCAATTATGATTACCCCAACTGTGGCGAAGATTATGTCCATCGAATTGGTCGAACCGGTCGTCGCGATCGTAAGGGAACGGCGTTTACATTCTTTACTCCGACCAATGGAAAACAGGCCAATGAACTGATCGAAGTTCTACGAGAAGCCGAACAAACAATTGATCCAAAACTCTATGATTTGGCCCAAAACTCGAGACATATGGCTGCAAACAAAAGACGTCGTTATGGAACCGGTGGATGGAATGGACGCTCTAATGGCTATACAAATGGATATTCTAATGGCGGCGGTGGCGGAGGATTCAAACGTAAATTCGAGGGATCTTCCGGTGGATCGGATGCCAAGAGGAGAGATTTTGGTTCTCGTGACTCAAGCAGACGATATGGTTCCGCGTCTGGTTCTCAGAACTCTTATAATTCGTATAATACTTCTCAAACCACTAAACCCGCTGTTAATTCTTATTCCTCTTCTAATGGAAGTGTTTCTCAAAACCGGTACAATAGTTGGGATTGATTTCTACTTTATTTTAAAATTTAGTTTCATTTCTAATTCATTGTATTTAAAACTGATTTTCATTTATTCTTCTTTTGTTTTTCTATAATATTATTGATTATCAAACAAATCATTTATAAAAAATATTTAAAACCATATAATAATGCGATTTTTAGATCTAATAAATTTAGTTTTGTTTAGAAATACATTTTAAACCAATTGAATTAAAGTATTGAGTATTATATTATATTCATTGAATATTTTTTGTTATATTTAATTAATCACATCTTATTGTCAATTATCCAATATTTTGATGTAAATTTGAAGTTCTTTTCCAATAAAATTTGCATTTATTCCAAACTTAACATTTATTAATCACAATAAATTCAGTATTTCAATACTATTCGGGTAATACTGTATTTGTGCTTTAGATTCCAAACTATAGCAATCGAGAGTCACTATATATTCATCCAATAAATAAATATAAACTTTATAGAGTATAGAATTTTAGGTAATTTTAAATAACTTATGAAAATATTAGGTTCCAATAGGGGTTTAAGTCGTGGTATTGGCCATCAGTGATCAATGGCTTAAGAATTTTTGTGCCTTCATTCAAATGTCACTGACTTTCCAACTTTCTAGAGGTTTTTTCACAAAAGTTCAGTCGTTAATGAATGTCCGCCCACACAGACATAGATATTCTACAGAGAGAATCTATATACTATCACTTCCTTCGGTATTCCTAATGAAAATTTCTTGTCATTGTATTTGTCCGAACAATGAATAACTGAGAACTGCCTGAGAATTATGAAAAGTTCACAATAGATTGAGTTCTGTTAATAAGTTGAGTTCTTGTACTGTAGAAGGCATTACCAAAGCATTGGCTTTTATCTAAAGAATATTCTGTTGGAATTTATTTTATAGTTTATTGAATTTATTAATGAAAGTTATTGTTCATAAAATTAGTTTTAATTTAATTTATTATGAGATATATTATATTAATATTATTTAATAGAAAACAAATAATTGATTAATTTTAATAAATAACGATTTTATTAATTTTTAGCTTCAATTTAAAAACAAAACACATTTGTTCCGATAATTTTATAAATTTGAACAAATATGATATATATTTGCATAATTAGTCTAATGTTTTAATAAAATATTTTGAATTATTAATTAATATTAAGGTCTTATTTGATTTTATTGATATTAGTATTAAATCAAATATTGTATACCTATTGATGAATATATAGCCAATGAAATTCAATTATTGGTTCAAAGTTTTAATTTATACAAAATTTTCTGACTTTTAATCATTTGAAACGGAATGTAATAAAGAGGATAACAATAAAAACTTTATGAATGAAGTGATTCTTCGTTTAAAAATAATTCTGAAATATTTAGAGAAATAAACTTTTGGTATGATTTATGTTTTGACAAACGTTTAACTGTTAAATCAATTTTACAGAATTTGTTAACATTTGAATAAATATAACTTAGATTTTGATTATAGTGTAAAATTTATCCAAACATTTTTAAAACTGTTAGTGAATGACATAAATGACATGTTTTACATATTTAATGAATTGTTTCTGATGTTAATTCAATTATTTAAAGTTTGAGGCAAATTATGTCCGAAGAATTGGATTTGTTTTGTGGTCCCAACGAATCAAATGTTTGAATGTTTGATCAACTTTTCAATAAATACAGAACGAATACAATTAGAGAAAATCTGAATAAATTTAGTCATTAAATAATTTGTTATTCAATTCACATCTTTTCATATTCTAATAAACTCAAACTATAATCAGGGCTATAATTTAGTTCCACATAATCCAAGTTTTGAATTCACGATTAAGTATTAAAGTAATTATTCATTGAATTATTAATTTGATCCAAAATTCTGAACGAATTTTCTATGCAATGATTATGAATAAATTAATCTTTGGATTAACATTTGGATAAAAATATATAAAATTAAATTGAAGTTTACATTATTTATAACATTTTATATAAAGTTTTAATTATTTCTCAAAAAATCGATTTAGAATTAAATCAAAATTATATAATATTTTATTAATTTATCATTTGTTAAGAACAATGTTTTGCATGAATCAAAAAATTTGATCTCATATTAGAAAAACTATATTTAAATGCCCTTTAATTATACATTAAATTATTTTATGGTAACTTAGATATAGACTATATTTGTTTATTTGATAAACATTTTTTTGATTTATGTTAATATTAATTCATTCCATTTGTATACTGAATGTCAAGCATTTCATTTCAATTAACTGTTAGACACCGTTCCTATAAGACAGGGTTTCGCGCAGTTATCGTTAAGCACTTCTTGTATGGATCGATGAAATATATATAAGAGATGCCAACTATAATAAAGTGAGAGATGATGTCGATTATGATGAGAGAGTGAGACAGAGTCTGATGTGATGTATGACTCTATGACCTTATGTGACATTAGAGGACATCCACACCATTGATACTGATATTTAACACTTTGAGCACTGTTTAACAATCGATTCTTATGTTCATTACATTTACTACATTAGATTAAATGTTATTATGTTTGGCCAAAAGAGCCAACACAGGGATCAACAATAAGCGATGTTGGAGTTGGAGTGAGCACTGGCTCGGGAGGACTTCCGCGACGAACCCGTATCACCAGAACTACGTTTGCTTGCGATTGTGTGAACCTGAGGATTAGCACCGGTCATGGCATCCACTGTAACCGCTGTATTAGTGGTGGCGATGGGACCAGAAGTGCACACATTACTAGTATTAGTTGTAATTACAGATGAGTTTGTAGTAGTGGTACTCGAGTTCGTATTTGTAGTAATTATTAACGATTTATCGCTCAAATCTGTAGTATTAGGAACACACTGTGCGGTCTCAGTCGGTCTTATAGTTGTAGTGGTTGTGCTCTGAATGCATCGAACATTTGGGACGGCATTCATTCCATGGGTTTTCTCATTTATAGATCCTTTAACTGAAAAATAGAGACATTTTCTTCTATTATTCATTTAATTGGTTTTTGTGGTCAAATCTATTGTCACGGATTCCTATTTGGTTTACTATTTCAGATTCAATTCCAGTACTCAATACTCAGTTCAATGAATTCTAAAACAATTAAATTTAATTACTCTACACTTTCATAACGTTTTCTCTCTGAAGACCAAATTATTTAATTCCCAAATATTATATCAAATTCAAACTATGCTTTTATATAAAAGGAATTCAAATATTTTTAAAAAATAAGAAAAAACTTTAAAGAATTTTAGTTTAGAATCATTACTGAAGATAAATATTTGAATTATTCATTTCGAAGAATATAAAACTAGAATTTCTTATTCTATTATATAAAAAGAAATAAAAGCAATATTTTATCCGATTATTACTTATTTTTATATAAGAATGGCTCTGGTTTTGCATAGTTTCTAATCGGTACATCCATCTCAGTTTGAATTCACAATTTCATGTAGTTTTTATTGATTTGAATCAATTGTAAAACTAATGATTTCGCACTTTTCTAGACTTTCCTGAGTTGAGCCCAAAGCCAAACAGATATTTAACATCAAATTTAGTTTAGTATTCAAAAAGTTGTACCAAATTTAATACTATTAAATATAATTAATGATTGAAAGACCCTTAGAAATAGTGGTCTAATACTATATTTTATGTCTCAGCACTTCTTCAATGTTCATCATTTAAAGGTTAGGATCAATAAAATGGGTTTAATTTCATCAAAATTTAAATTATTTTTTCTTTTTTATTTCATTGTTTACAAAAATGATAATATGTTTCAATCATTCAATTCTTATCCACTATAATATGAGTGTAATATTAAAGTAATATGAGATTCAATGAAAATAAGTTGTATTAAAGATCTTATTTCAACATAAGTTTTCGATAAGCAATCTTTGAATTTTATGGACAGAGAAATTGAATCCAAACTTTCTATTGAAGGTTCTATTCTTTTGAAATTCTAAAGATTAACTGAATAGAGATAATAAAACAAATAGTATCTCAAACCTTGTTTTGCATTGAAATCATAGGAGAGTTTGATGGCATTCATTCTTCTATTGGCGACTGATTGCGGACATTGAGTTATACTAGATTTGAATGAGTCATTCATGGGATCGCTTTCATTGGGGACATTGCAGACCCGTCTCCTTTGCCTGGGCAATTTCTCTCTGGCCTGAGTATGCGAATAGAACATGGTGAAGTTCGATACAATAACGGGAACGGGTAAGGCTATTGTGAGCACACCGGCCAATGCACAGAGAGCACCCACAAGCATTCCTGCGTATGTCCTAGGTACCATATCACCTAAAACATATCACCAGTTAAACACTATTTGTTTCTATTCTATAAATTAAATCATTAAATCATCACTTGTTTTCAATATTACTATAATTAGTTCAAAGTAATGAATAGTTAAAAATAAAATTGATTTATACCATATCCTACTGTAGTCATAGTAACAATAGCCCACCACAAGCCCTCCGGAATACTTTTGAAGTCGTTTCTGGGATTAGCCTGAAGTCGTTCCGCATAATATACTAATGAAGCGAATATAACGATACCCAACACCAGAAAGAAAACTAATAAAAACAGTTCTTTAGCGCTGGCTTTGAAAGTGTGAACTAATATTTTAAGTCCTCGTGAATGACGGGTCAGTTTGAAAAGTCTTAAAATACGAATTATGCTAAAGAAGTCGAGTATATCTGCGTTTTCGATATCTGCGGCCAATCGTTGCAAAATCATATCCGAATAGAAAGACATTGTGGCGATGAAATCGATTACATTTATCATATCTCGAACAAAATCTAATTTACTCGGAGACACCTATTAAGTGGATATAAACTATTAGAGTTTTCCATTCAATTTCTATCAAAATATGTAAAAACATTAATAATATATTTATAAAACCTTTAATTATCATTATTATACCTTAATTATAGCTTTCGTGTCTATAGATTTCCATTAAATACAATATTTTGTCTTAGATTTAGCTACAAATTAAATCGCTTACATATAAAAGAAATAATTATATTTCAAACTTAATTAAAATATATAGTATTTTGTGAACCAAGCGATAAGTTGAGAGAAATTTTGATGATAAATAATTGTGTAATACTTTTTTTTAAATCTTGATAAATAAAATTTAAGGTAATTTACGTAAGAATTGGTTTATCTGGAAATATTCATTTAATAGTTTTTGCTCTAATGTTTGTCGATAAATGTTCGCTATTTAAAAATCTTTATTCATTTCTTCTCAGAGAACACGAAAGTAATTTATGAAAGGCTATGATTAAAATTAATTGATAATTAACGTTGAGTTTGAAGTTAATGAAAATTGATTATTAATTAGCATAAAATAATATTTTCATATATCTTAATGTGAAGTTTTATTGCTATTTCAGGTAATAATACCTTTATATATAAAAAAGTTGAAAAAATTCTTCAAATAAAAATGAAAGGAATTATAGCTTAAAATGAAGGCATAATTCACAAGCAATTCATTTAACACTTATTAATAGAAATGCGGCAAAAGTTTTGGACATTTCGGCAGTTTTGATGATTTACGTCTTAAAAGAAGAATTTTTTCATAAAGATATCAATTTAGCGGAAAAATGTCTTTTATTGGTATCACTCGAGTGGAGACTCAAAGCAAGTCATTCAAGTTATAAAACAATTCATTAAAACGGATGATTTAATTCTCTATTATATCTTCATTTAAAAATATTTGTCTTTTAATTTATGAAAATTTAGTTTTTAGTATAGTTTAAAAATTTTGATACTTAAAGATTTTTATTTTTAAAAAGGAATTTGAATTCATTTTATGCATTCTTAGTGAAACTATAATATTTTATTCTAAAATTTTATGTCACAATTGACTAAAAAATGTTATTCAAAAAGTTATTATAAAAATATTTATATATTCAAAACAATCTGTGACTGAATTCATGAATTATTTAGAAATGAATTTAAAATAAATCAATAAATTAAGTACAAAAAAATAACAGTTTTGTATCATTTGATCGATTAATTAGAAATTTATAATTAAAACAAATTATTTATAGATCTATAAATAATTCATATTATAGACCATAATATAGTAATAAATGAATAAAATTTATACCAGAAATCTCATTGCAATTTCAAATGAGAACCAGGCGTTGCATATGCTCTCGATATAATAGAAGGCCTCGTGAGCGTCAGTCTTGAATTTGTCGAGTGTCCAGGTTGTCCTATTCAGATGAGTGTGCACTGTCTTATTCAATATGACCGGCACTCGCATATTGGGATGAGTTTTCAGACAAAATGAAAATATTGATACGCATATGAAAAATACTGATATCACAGCCACAACCTATTTATTACAAACAATATAATAATACATTATTTTATACATTTGTTACGCAAATTAATTCTGCATTCAATATATTTAATTTGAACTTTTACTGAAACTCATAAAAAGGTTTGTATATAAAAAGAATAATATATAGAAATAATTCTGTATTAACTAAATATTGCATTCAGGGTATAATACTAATGGTTTCCCATAGGTTTGAAGTTATTCTTAAGTTTAGGTTAAATTATATTAGGTTAGGTAGTTTGTATTAAAGGTTCCCCATTGTCTACCAGACTTTGACAGTTGGGGTTTCACAATGAATTTATATACTATTGTGTCATTGAAGTGAAAAGTGATAAATGTTTGCAAAATTCATTATTTATTTCATGAATGAATCCCTAAAATGTCAAACAATGTATTCTACTTTTAATAAAACATTTTAATTCTTGAGATTAAATGATCAAAAATGTTGAGTAAAGGATATGTGAAAAGCTTATGGATTTGGAAGATATACACAAAAATTCAATGAAATTGAGATTCATTTACATATTTAAAGAATGTCTTTATTGGCTTAAAAATTGATTTCAAAAACATTCTTAAAACATGAATACTTAATATTTTAAAAATATTATTTATAAATGATAATTTAATAATTGAATATGCTCATTTGCATTTAAAAGCATAATTCTTAAAATTGATTTCGACAATCAGTTATAAAAAGAATATACAGAATAATTCACGAACAGATAATATGGATATATTAAATCATTTTCATTATGATTATTAACCATTGATTACTAGAACACTATAATATTGAACAAAGTTGTTGATTATATTTATTTGTTTATTGAATAAATTAAGATCTCATTAATGGTTCTCACAATCCCTTAAGTATTGGATGACTGACCCTTTCATTAAGACTCAAATATTCAAATTTGTGTTAATGACGTGAATCTAATTATCCTGAATATAATAGAATACTGTAATGAAATCAAGTAGTCGGCAGTTAAGGTTCCTTTTATTCTGTTCAGTGAAACCTGTTTAAAATTAATCACTTAATAATGTATTAAGAAGATATAAATTTAAATTTATTTGTTTTAAATATTTAATTGATTTTCTGCCAAATTTGTATTATCATTCAAAATAAATGAGTTCTGGGCGTCATTTTTGAAGTGCATTCATAACTATGTTATTCATAAATAAGTAATTTATTCATTGGAAACAATTGAAAGGAATTTAAATTTTATTTATATTTCATTGAAATTATAATGAAAAATATTTTTTAAAAGTTCAACCGAAATGTTTAGGTCTGATTAGATGTGAATTTATTTAATTTTAAAACTGATCGTCTGATCATTTTAGAGCTTTATTTTAAACAGGTTTTACTGTAAAAGAATTCATTCAATAATTTATTAATAAGCAGAATATTCTTTCTTTTGGATTACTGTAAATAAAATGTTAGCGAATGTTAGCTTTTGGGGATAAATATGCAAAAAGAGATCATTTGAGAGTTGATTAGGAGTTATTGGGAATTATTTTAGGCTTAGATCTGAAGAGATGTTATTTATATATTATTTGACAAATTGAACGAACAAATAGGAACTGAACTTCAATATAACTGTAGTTAGAATGAGATCAATGATGAGAGGAATGGTATTAACGGTTTAGATATAGTGAACGATTACATTAACATTTAAATTAATGCTATTGTCGTCGCCTCTAATCATTTGATGGCAATTCTTATTTAATATTTCTATACTTTTTATGTGTTTATGCATCAAATAATGACAAATCGATATTTAAACCAAATGTTACTCAGTTTTTGCGATGAGATATACCTTCAGAATAATAATTTGTTTGTCATCCGATAAAAAATTAATGATCGATAATATGTATTACATTTATGTCAAAATTCTCATAATATTTATAGATATTATTTAACTAATGATAGAATCGGATTTAGAAACTAACAAATGACTAACATTTTGCTTATAATTATATTTTCCATTATATTATTATTTATTAATATATATATTATAATATAAAGTATTAATTGACTCAAATTATTTGATCTATAACCACAAACTATAGATTTTCACATTTAATATAAAAATAACTGTCTATCAAATTCTTTTATTTTATATTTAACATTAAAACATTTCTAACGAAAAATTTAAACAGAATTAAATTTTAAGCATTTTGCACATATCATATCAGGAAAGTTTTGATATATCCTCTGTTTCATTCATTAACCTTAACATTGATGAAATTATTTTTAAAAACAAATATTCTAGACAAGAACATTTAAGCCAGGTGTAAGATTGAAAAGTGCTACAATAGTCCTTATACATATTTCAATGATGTAATGATTACTCGACAATATCACCAGAAACATTGAAGTGGAAAAGTCAACACTTCTAAGCTTGAAATAATATGATAGGTAATTTGAGAGGATACCAACTAAACTAAAAATATTTATTCGTAATATTTGACTTTGATATACTTGCTTAACATATTTCAATTTATTTAAGCACGACTTTACATATTGAAAAATTATTTCTCAAAATTGCTTCAGACTTTCAAGGATTAAGTGCTAAACAAATCATCCCTTAATAGTCTTAAAGGGTATGAAAACAGTAATTTAAAGGCAATTGTTTTGAAAATATTGCAAAACTTTTCTCAACGAATGATATTTTTCACATATAATGAACACTATTTATTCTATTTCTGCAAGACTTGACTCAAGTTTCTTAACTCTAATAATTTATTTAAATAAAAAATCTATTCTTATCTGGAATTAATTCAATGGAAATAATATGAATCACAAATTATTTGGCATTATTTTAATTTTATTCTATAACAAAATCACTTCACTTTTTCAAAAATCAGTTAAAA
>JAQFYS010000167.1:0-10405 GCA_034694945.1 Carabodes femoralis | reverse complement strand
CGATTACTTAACAATCTGATCAGCTCTCGGTCCGATTTTTGACATCCCGTAGATCGCGCTGTTAAGAGTAATTTGTTTGCAAACTCAGTGATTGATTGTCCGGGCTCCTTTTTCAGAGCATAAAGTCGGGCTTCTGGGTCCAGACCGATGGAGTCTATATAAACTTGTCTGAACTCAGATTCAAATTGGTTCCAGTCATAGGTTTCTGTACTGCCTTCAATAAAATGCTCGAACCAGGACTGAGCGCTTCCCTCTAAATAGTTTAGGACCTGATTTCGTTTGGTTTTGTCTGACCATCCATTTGCTTCAGAACCTGATTTGAATTGCGTTAACCAAATCGACGCCTCCTCTGTTTTGCCCGAAAATTTGGCGATTTTCCTGAGCGGAAGTTTTGTGCGCTGTTCTTCTGCTGGCGGTCCATTCGTTCGTTTAGTCAACTGTTCTAAGGCTCGTGCAATCACTAATAAAGCTGATTCTGTGGTCTGATTGGACGCGGGTTCTGATGGTATAGATCGTGGTACGGTTGTGTCTCGTCGACCCGTCCTAACCCGTGTCTCGTTTCCTGTTTGGTGTGTGAGTCGGAAATTTCCAGACCTATCAGATCGTATCGAAACCGATTCCGATCTCTGTCGCCTATCTCTGGTCTGATCTCTGGCCACACCATTATTTTGTCTATCATTGTCTGAGACAAACTGTTGTCTGTTCCTACTTCTCCGGTCTCCATCAGATACTTGTGGTGATAGGGTTTGAGGGCTCCGGCTGTGTTGGAGTCGGGCCTCCAGATCTGCTACTCGTTGAGTCAGAATGTCATTCTTCCATTTAAGGTAATCCCTTTCTGCTGTGCCATTGGTTCGGTCTGAACCTTCTATGTCCGATACAATCGCTGGTTCCCGATGTCTTCTGCGGGGTCTGACTGGCAGTGGCATATCGGGTCGGAGAGCATGAGCTCCTGATTTGGGCCAATCGCAGAGACGTCCCTTCTGAGGAAGAGGTTTCTAGTGTGAATTATCCAGAAAATGTAAAAAATTGGGACCATATGAGGCCGGCACTAAAAGTTCGCCATATTGTTTGGTTTATACAGTTTCTGTCGGACTTAATTCAGACACGACCATCCAATGCCGGCACTTTACAAAATATGATCAACATATGCGAGCAATATCGCACTACACATCTCAACAACATGGCTATTGAGTTGGAGCCCGATGTGCGGCCGTCGTGGATCTCGGCGACCCTCATGCAGACGCTTGCAGTTCCACTGTATGTTGACGATGAGGCTGAGCAGTAGTGAATTTTTAGTATATTAAACATATTCATAAAATAAACGATGACTCAAATTTAGTGGCTTTAAATTAAAACTATTAATGTCTCGATTCGTGAGTTTCTGATCATTATCTCTAATAGTAATACAGATAATACAGTATATGAGTTGTGAGAATACAGAATAATCGGAAAAACTAAATAAGTTATTGAGATTCACTTTAATCGTCTCACAATTAAATTAATTTCTCAATTTTATTTCAATTTCTAACTAAATTTAAACATAAAGTTTTGTTGTTTTGTTCAAATGTTTTTTAAGATCAGTATTTGTTTCAAAATCTATTCAATTGGAACTACACTATTCTAATGATAAAAACAATTTAATTTTTAGAGTTTCAATAAATACTTTATATGAGTTTTATATGATTTTTAAAACAAATTCTTTACCAATCAGTGGTGGATAGGCTTTAGTTTCGCGACAAATTCTATTACCGACGCTAAACAGATGTGATATGAGGCGAACGGATTGCCTCTGGGCTACTGTCGGATCATCGCATGTGTCGTATATAAAGACTCCGATTTCATCAAAACTTTTCAGTCGTTGCCTTTGATTATACATATGAAGAGACCATACGTTGGCCATAGAGTTGTGCAAACCATTAACGCTAATGCCATCACATAATGATTGTCTTGAAGTGCTTGAATGAGCACTTATTAGTAGACCGATATTCACCTGAAAAGTTCAGACAAACAAATAAACAAAATAACTTCACTTTTTTTCTCGATTTAAACTTTGCCTAAATATTTGTATTATTATGACATCCGATGAGAATTGACAGAAAATATTTAGCAAATATTCACACGTTTTATTGACCCGATTTCCTCTCAATTTCATTCATTCTCTCATTATATCACTTAAAATGTTCTCAAAATTTATTTTATTTTATAAAACAAACTCTTTTTTAATTGTTTTTATTTCATTAAAAAATTTAGATAAATGTTAAACCATTGTGTCTTAAAATTTGTCTTTTATCGAAATTAATTGTTTGTATTGCAAAATGTATCCTATTTTGTAAAAAATGTTTAATAATTACTTTTCAAATGAACCGAATTATCTTAAGGAATATAAGTAAAAACCTATCCTTTTGTTACCAATTTTTATCAAAAGTTTTGGCTTAAAAGTTGACAAAATTTGGGGGTTTGGACTTACTGTCCCTCTGTTTAAATCATACCCAAACCCATAGGAAATGTTTGACTTTAATGATTCGGTAAACTCTCTGAACATTTAGTTTAAACTAATTCAAACTTTTGGTTTAAACCAATCTATTGTAACCGACTATATATCCACTCTATTAATGATTGTTTAATTTCTTTTATTCAATAATATAATATAATTTTATATTATAATTATATTATTTTTCTTAATTATTATATTTGAACTAAAAATCCATATTTTCTTTCACTTTTAACAAATAACAAAATACATATATGATTAAAATATTAATACTTACATTAGCCTTATAGATGATGGCACGGGGATCACAATCAACAATAGTTATCCATAAATTAATCAAAATTGCAATTAATTTAAAATAATTGCCAAATATTAGAATTTGATTCATCGTTATTTAAGCTGTGATTTATAAATTGTCAGTTTTTGAATAAAATTATATTTTGATCCATATCTGTAAGCATTGGTAAAAATAAGAAAAAGTTAGGATATTAACAAAATATATTTAAAAACTTTCACTAATTGTCAAAAACTAAATTTTTTACATATTCAGATGAAAACTCTAACATTTATTATAATTCTGTCTACAATTAACTAATAATCTATAATTTTTAATGAGAATAGCCTTGAATTAATATTTTAAAGAAAAGTTCATTTTTGTTTGAAAAGTATATTCAGTTCAGAATACAATTAGATTTATAGATCGAAACAATTAAAGCTATTAAAGAGAATATAATAATACTTTAATTCTATAAATTTTAAACAATAATTTTTTGTTTGGCGAAAATAAATGCAATTATAAGTGAAAACTTGAAAAATCAGTGACCAGTAATAGAAAGCATCGAAATATTTGAAAGACAATATAAACAAAGACAAAAACTCGAAAACCACTAATAATGAGAATAAACTTCAATCACTGTCTTACGTGACTGAAGAAGAATAAATTGACTGCAATTAGTGGATAGGAATCACTGACTTCTTATAACCAACGCCTCATAATATTGTTCACAACTTTTGAAAGAAATGAAACTAAAGTTTATTCATATCTTTCATAAGTTATGAATTGGTTTTGTTATTTCAAATGTAAAAATGAAATTTTCATTAAATATTTAAATAAAAATGTATATAATATTTGAGCGTAAAGGCGGAAATAGAGGATTGTAAAAGACCAAGATGGTTATTCATTATTTTAATAAACTAATTAAAAAACATTTCAAAATTACATATTTTTTCACAGAATATTTTTATTAACAAAAATTTCACAAAATGTTTTCAACAGATAATTACAATAAAGACTGAAAGTATTGTTTTCAAAATTAGTTTTAGTTTAATTAAAATTTGATGCCTTGGATATCGATTAAACAATTAACTAATTTATTGTACAATTTTGCGAAATCGGAAACTTAATTGAAGGTAAATCTTAGAAAATAACTGTAAAAATTTGTTTTATTAATTCTATGTCATTGAACTTAAAGTTTGAAAAACTAATGTTTTATTCAGAAAACAATTAATAATTAATTCATTGCTTACTTTCAATGACAATAATAGTCCAATAAATTAATTCCACATAAAATCAATCATAAAAATCAGTTCAATTTGTATTCTGTATATAAAACACAACACTTCTTATCAAGCAATAATCCGCCAAATTTTAAATAAAAAATAAATCAAATTAATTGCTATAATTTCCACACAGACAATATTAATGAATAAAATGTTGAAATTATTATCAGTTGATAACAATTTTTAATGAAAAATATATTAAAGGCAAATAAACGTCAAACTTATATATTCTGAACATTTGATCTAATTTTAAACCACAAAATCTAAATTCATATCAAATTCTCGAATCAATAAATTTGGTTTCACTAAAACTATGAACTAAATATTTGGCTACAAAAATAAGAATTTGAAAAATAAAATCTTAGGAATTAGTTTAAAATCCAATCGACCATTAATTTTAATTTTAATCGAAATAATGTATTTAAATCTCAAATGAAATTATTTTTGTAAAAATATAATACTTTTGATATAATTACATAAATTGCAAAAGTATTTGATAGCTTAAAAAAATTACAGTAATATTGAATTATATACTAAATTGAGACTAAATCTAAATTAGATGAGTGTCGGCGCTATCGAATAGTGTGCTTAAGATAATGATAATACAGGAGTTGGTCCGCAAAAGAGGTTTTCCTATTCACGCAGAAGAGGATCAGTTAAGGACTAAACTGGAGTCGATTGAGGCGGAACTGCGGCCAATTGAATGCAAACATTAGCAGCAAAACCGACCAAATTGTCAAAACGATGAGTATTTGAATCTTAAATAAAATATTTTCAAACAACAACTCATGGGTTAAGAATAAATTCATGTGAAATAGTGTTAAGACAAATGTGGGCTTAATTTTACTCAAAAATGCATTATATTCTTGAATTGTATTACAGAACTTTCTTCTGGAATTGAAAGACACAAATGCTTATATTGATGCTATCCTTTGTAAAAATGTTCATCAAAAACACTTTTATTATAAACTAGGCCTATCCACCCGAGCCCCTACCCCTATCAGATTCAATATCATTCTCTCTGTCCCCCTCCCTCTCTGTGTCCGCAAAATTTTTAAAATTTTCAGACAACAATTGAAAAATTTGAAAATATTGCGGACAGAGATAGATACCTTGAATGCTTTGGGAGAGGGAGAGAGAGGGAGAGAGAGAGAGAGAGAGAGAGAGAGAGAGAGAACGGATTTATATTTTTTTATTGTTAAAATAATTAAATTCATTTCAAATTATTAAAGCGTTTTCTAACCGAATATTACCTCCGATTTAACATAAATTTATGAATAAAAAAATTGCTCGAATTGACCGAAAATGACCGAAAATGACCGCAGATTTTAAAATGTTTTGTCTGACCGAAAACGTTCACTAATTATAGGAATATTTTTATATTTAATTTTTGTTTCTTTCAATCGAATAAATGGTTGAAATCACATGAAACTCAAAATTGATTAGAAGTACTACTTATGGATAAAGAAGAATAAAAATAGAGAAACGAATATTAAATGAAAATTATTCAACTTATTTGAACCCCGTTTTGGGCCACTCTTTTCTGTTCCCATAATTATTAAATATTTTAAAAATCTTTATTTTCTTTAATATTTTTTTTGCAAAATGGTTTCAATTCATGTTTTGATTACAAATAATTTATGAAATAATAGTATTTTGTTTGTCATTCAATTGAGAACATCGACTATAACTTCAAACGTGAGATAATATTAATATAATTCTATTCTATTATATGCTGTTCTCACAAATTAATTAATATTATATTATCTTAAAATCATTAATGTTTTACTTATTTTGAATTTTATTTAAAATAATTTACTTTTCAGTATAAATCTGTTTAATATTTTAACCCTAATTAAGTGTAAGAACAGAAGTGTTATATAATAGAGTTCTTTTAGAGTTCTTTTCTCCGATTTTGTCTGAAAGTGTATAAAATTTTAATATCTTTTACGAACACTAATGAATAAAATAGTTTAGATATTCTTCGGAATAAATTAATTAAAAAAAGTAATCAAAAATGTTGTGAAAACTAAAAAATTAAAACCAATTAAAACAAACAATAATATAATGGAAACAATGATTCCAAACATTTAAACCTTTGAAACAACAAAACTTTAAATACAAATGAATTTAAAAGAAAACAAAACAAAAAATGATCTAATTTTCAACAAAAAGACAACAAAACGGAAAACAATGAATAAAATGCGTGGAAAATAATCAGTTCCCGTTTTGAGAGCCGTTGGGGTTGTGCCACTTGTAAGTGCCGTAAAACTTGAATCCGTGAGCGATGCAGAAGTCGTCCGCCTGTTTCGGTCCTCGGGAGCCGTACGTGTAGGGCAGGGGCGGCACCTTCTCGCTCTCAATACTGTGAAGAAGTGGTGTGAATATACGCCAGGCCTCTGACAACTCGTCCGAACGAACAAAGTTGGCCGGAGAGCCGGCGAACACGTCCATAATTAGCCGTTCGTAAGCGTCGGGAAGTATTGCTTCCTATTTGTGCCGAAATTCAAATTCAAATTAAAAACGAATAGAAAACAAACGGAATTTGAAAACGAAAATAATTGTTGGGTCGAGGGTTGGGTTGGCTTCAAATCAAACGAAATAACAATATATTCCGAATCTCTTGACATACGATTGGATGCAAAGAATAGAAGTTCTGTTTTTGGACTAATTTTCTGAATGACTTAGAAATGCATTTATTAATCAAATTAAATGTTATTAATAACAACTTATTATGAAATCAATTATTGTTTAGATTTTTAATATGAAAATAAAACTGCATTTCGGGTATGGATAGAGCCATATCCATATCCATATCCAGCGATTATTGCATTCAATCGGATGTCAGAGAATCGGAAAACAAGAAAAGAATTGATATTTACTTGATTTTGATGTGCATTTGATTCTGTGCTTAACTTTGTTCACAATTATTAAGAAAATCAAGTTTTTTTAGACAAGAATTAAACGAATTCAGAGATAAGAAGGAAATGACAGACAATTGGGTAATACCTTAAATCGACTCGTGTAGGTCAGGTCCAGTTCCGTCTCTTCCAGTCTGAACGAAATTCCCGGCGCTTTGGTCATGAACTTCACGTAAACGGCTTCTCCCGGTTGGACCCGAATCACCAATTCGTTTCGTTTGCACTGACCGTTGAAGATGTCTCCGGCCACGTCCCGAAACTGAATCCGAATTTCGGCCTTTCGTTCGTTTAGGGCTTTGCCTGAAGAGAGAACAAACCGGAGATAATCATAAGATTACAAGAGGTTTATCGGTGAGAACTGACCGCAACGGAGGAAGAAAGGAACGCCATCCCAGCGCTCGTTGTTTATTCGACATAAGCCCAACGCGAATGTTGGCGTCAAAGAACCCTTCGGTACTGTCGGGTCCTCCAAATAACCGTATTTGGCGTCGCCGTCGGCCTCTTTGTTGCCGACATATTGACCCAAAACGACGTCATCGAGAGTTAAGGTTTGCATACATTTCAATACTTTGACCTAAAATTGGATTAAAATCTTGGAATCAATTGTTTTCTCGAGATTTCCTTTCTTTGAGTACTTTCTCGTCTCTGATGTCTTCGGCGCGAGAAGAGACCGGTTTCTCCATAGCGACCAAACACAAGATTTGGAGCAAATGGTTTTGCATAATGTCCCGAATGATACCGAAAGTGTCGAAATATCCTCCTCTGCCCTGAGTCCCGAACGGCTCTTTGAACGAGATCTGAATGGAGGCGATGTTATCCCGGTTCCAAATCGGGTTAAATATTCGGTTCCCGAACCGCAGAATCATCAGATTCTGGACCATCTCTTTGCCCAAATAGTGGTCAATTCGGTAGATCTCGTCTTCTTTGAAAAGAGAGGCCAAATGTTTGGACAATTGCGCGGAAGAGTCGAAATCGTGACCAAAAGGTTTCTCAATGATAACACGACTCCACCCTCTGCGGGATCAGATCAGAAGACTTAAATATATCTACAAATACTGTATTTATGTTAAAGTTTATTACTTCGAAGCCATGCACTGCTCTTTAATCAGTTTAGTGACCGGTGCGAACACATTCGGCGGAAGTGCCAAATAGTACAACCGGTTCCCGATTTTGGATCCCTTCTCCAGTTCCTCCACTTTGGCATTAAGGCGTTGGAAGTCTTCGGGTTTATCGTAAGAGCCGTTAATATAAATGTTTTTTGATATAAATTTCTCGAATTTTTGTTTTTCCGAATCGTCTTTCAGTTTAATATATTTGGAGATATTATTCCTCAAGTCTTCTACAGATAACTGACTTCTGGCGTAACCGATAATACTTATACGTCTTGGAATCAATTGATCCCTATATAGAGCCCTAAAGGTGTGAAGAAAAACAAAAACTGATTCAAAAATAGTTAACAAGAATTTAGAAAAATAACTTTTTTTGTCTAAAACTGATTAAAAGATAAAATGATTTCTAATTTTGTCGGTTATCTGATTCTCACCATAAGGTCGGGTATATTTTCTTTTTGGCCAAATCTCCCTAAAAGTGAACGAAAAAATTAAAACAAAGAATTTCGAGGAAAATATGTTTCGAAATATTTATCAAACATTTGACTATTTTTCTGATTTTCTCAAAGAGTTTATATTAAGAGGAAATAAGAGTAAAATTCAGTCAATTGTCAGTTAAAACAAAATATCACAAAACGAGGAAATGAGTGAAAAAATGAGAATTAAATGAAATAAAAGGAAAGATCGTTGAAATCAATGTAAAAACAGTTAAATTATATCAAATCAGGAGATAATCAGTCGATATTAATAGTCAGTTGAATCGACACATCATTCATATCTAAATAGTAATGAAAACACAAAACATATACAGAATAAGTGAAGAATAGATCAAATTTGCAAACCGTTGACCAGAATTTGATGTTTTAGTGAAACATCGGTTTTGATAATAATTAAAACAAAAGTATTAATTAAATAGAAATAATTTTTGGCTACAATTTGGGAGTTATATCGATAGGACCGGTCTTTTAATGTAAGTACTGGTTAAGAATAAACATTAAAAGCCGGTATTAATGTTAGTGTCAGAGATTAGAGATTAGACATACGGAGGCGCCGAAGACGAAGAATGTGTTGAACTCGTCGATGGCCTGAAGTGCTTCGTTGGCCTGTTGTCTCAACGCTTTAATCACATCCAAGGGATCGGTTATCTTTGTGGCACAGTTTGAGCCCATTATTTATTTACAATTAATAATAATAATAATAACAAATAATTTATTATCAAATTTATAAAAATATCACTCAATTTGAATAAATAAATGCTTTTTATATAAATTACTGTCAATTAAATTGTATTGAAATTGAAATTCAATTGACTCTAACTTAACGTAACGTAAAAAACATAAAACTTTAAAACTTATATTAAATGACAGAATATTTAATAGAGTTTTAATTTTTATAGACTAAAGACTAAACAGAAATACATTGAAGAGAATCAAAACCGCATTACGTATACGAACGACAATCCACTCCTCTTTCCCTTTAAACTCCAGTCAAACCTATTTATTTTATACCGCATCCAAGGGATCGTATAATAAACACTCGCCGCTCACAAATATCCGGGTCTCAATTATCCGGCTCTAATCCAGCTTCTTTAAGTGCTTTAGTTGTCACCAATTAGAAGTAGATATTTTTATTAAATGAAACAATTTAAATGCTATTATTTATTTGAGTTTATTGATTATTATTGAGAATTATCTAACTTAACAAGAATTTATAGAATAAATGTTTAGAATTAAATGAATGGTATATTAATTAGTGATAAGATATATGGAATTATTTTGTATAGAACTACAACTCATATGAATTCTATGGAATTTAAATCTAAAATTAATCATTTGTTCAACAAAAGAGATTCTCTGTCAACAAAACAATCGATATTAAGATTAAAAATAGTTTACACAAACTTTTTATCTCAAACTGAAAATAATTTGTTTCGCTTTAAAAAATTTTAAATAAATTATTTACAAAGAATTAGTTTAATGAAAAACAGTGCTTAAAAACGAATGGAAAACATTTGAGAAGGAGTCAAATAATTTATTAATCTTATGAAAGGCATGTAAATCATAGGTCCGGAAATTTATTTACCATAAAAACACAAAAAATTTAATTCTGACAAAACTTTTTATACACAATAAACACCATTCGCTGCCAAAAACACTTCTTTTCAATTTGCATATAAAAGATTTATATAAATCAAAATATTTATCTATTCTATTATTGGAGATAATCCCAACTTTTACTCCTATTTTATTATATTCTACTCCTTTTCTATAACAATATAAGCAGAAAAGGAGAGAAAATTTGTGTTTCAAATAAATGGTAAAAAC
>JAQFYS010000166.1:0-10424 GCA_034694945.1 Carabodes femoralis | reverse complement strand
CCCCAAGAGACCCAATATTTAGAAGAGTTTATTTTTTAAAGTCTATACAGTCTACATAAGAATCAGAAGAGAAAATGTTGGTTGTTTTTGGGTAATACCAAGTTTTTGACAAAAGGTGGATTTTAATTTAAAAGTACTTTGAATACTATAAGTTTATTTTATTATTGATAAAACGTAAATTATTTTTTCAATTTTGAAATCTTAATAATTCGGTAAATATTCGAGCTAGAAAGGTCATTTATGTATATATCTTCATTGTTTTATAAACTTTTATCACAATTATAATCATATAAAAATTTGACCATTTAAACTTACGACAAGATCAATATTATAGAATAATATTAAATGTGTACAATAATAATAAATAATTAATAAATAATATAGGGACAGGAAGCGGCATTTTTATGTTCAATGCAGTAAAATGTATTATATTATCATTTATTATAAACGATTTTTTTATTTATCAATTTGAATGTTCGAATATCATGAAGATAATTAATAAGCAAATATATTCATTATTAAATATATTTGTTATAATTCTGTTATTATAAAGTTTCATTAATATATTTTATGTTGAATAAGACTTATTATTAGTATTGAAATTAAAATTGATAGTTAGTTCTTAAATTAGTTTAAGTACAACATTTTCTTATTCAAATTTTAAAGGAAATTCTTTATTTTCATAGCAAAGTTTTTGATACAAAGTTTGAGAACAAACATAAAATATATTATATTGCATCGACCTCAATCTAACATGATTTCATTATTCATAAGATTTTTATTAATATTATGACAGAGGCCTAAATTTCTCGGAATAGGCTAAAATACCATTTCAAAACATGTGTTGTTAGTATTAGATAAGCAGAACATCCTGTTGGGTTAAATTTATTTGAGACATATTAAACTTTCAGCTTATATTAACATTATTTTGTCAACTCAATTTCCTTTATACAAGTCTCTCCCTTACTATATCCATATGTCATACAATTTCCTTTGAAACAAGTTTTGAAACTCTTATCGATTAAATTCAGATTATGTAAAATGTGTTAAATTATTGATGAATTCCGAGAATTCAATTCATTTTTCTTTTTTACATACAATACTCGAATACACTGTAATTGCAATATAAGTTATGGACATTTTTTTTACTCATTTAATATTCAAATTTTATATAAATTTTCTTAAATATCGATTATTACATTTTTTTGAACGCCATTTAACATATATTAAAATCGAAATTTTATTAATAAATTTATTTAATTCTAAATAAAAATATTATTTAATCTAAACATATATATTTTTATTACATACTTTTGATTTGAAATGAATTCATAATTAATCCTAAAGAATATTCAAAAATGTTTCTCAATTTAAAAAAAATTTAATTATTAACAATCGTAAATTTAATAGAGAAATCATATAATTATTTATTAATTAGCATCAGAATATAATATGTCCAAATAAGGATGAGGCTCTGTTTGTTGGACTTCAGAACGAGCTCTATAATAAATTACTGTTTGTTTGCTTATTTCAAATAACTTAGAATAACGATATTTTTGAAATAAGGCATAAATCAATAATATTATTAATACCAGAATGATTATTAGGACAATAATTTCTGTTTTACCAACAATAAGACCTTGATTGAATATAGTGCTATATTCAGGCTTATATATCTGTATAATGAGTAATGATATTTTCTGATTATAATAACAATAAAGGGGTTTGTATTTCTCTAATTTTATGTCCTTTCTTATAGTTAAATTGAAGTACTCATTTTCGAAAAGTTTATAATCTATCATATCTCTTAACCATTTGTGGGAGATTTCGTTTAAAACTATTTTAAGTGTTTTTAATTCAAAAATTAATCCAGAAATTTTTCGTTTGTTATTCTTAAAATTCCTATTAGTACTTAAACAATTTTTAATGAAGTCATTATCAGATATTTGTTGATAAAATTCGCGGTTCTCACTTCTGAATAGGTTTGATCTATATATTTGTATGTTGTCATCTCTATTACAAAATTCTCTTATAACGTTAGATACTGATTCATCAAATGTGTCAGTGCACCAATCGATATCTCGGGCAGTACTATTTAAAATGTTTTTATCTAAGCATGGATTATATAGTCTTAGTTCTAAAGTAATAATATCTTTACATTCGGTCACATTACAAAATAGTATTAATAATATTGCGTTAGCTATTATAACACCAGTCTTAAGTCGCGGCGGTTTAGGAGGAGGGTTTGGAGCACTTGGTCCTGGACTTGGTTCTAATCTTTCACTCAGATTCCTATAAGTATAATTGTCTGAACTATTGCTCATTAGTGAATTTGTTGATTCGCTTCTTAAGCATCGAAATTTAACGCAATATATTATGCAGATTATTGATGTTATGGTAAATACTAGAAGCACAAATATATCAAAATAACTTATATTTTTCTCTGGTTTATAATTTATGAAATCACTTTTGAATAATTTCAAATCATTTAGCTCTTTATCTACTGTCTGATCAAGTGATTCAAAATGAAAGTCATGTAATAATGGCATAAGATAGGAATTTATTCTTTGAGAGAATACTGGAACAAATCTCAGATTAGCATCTAAAGCTGTATTATTTGCCTGAAATCTATAGTTTCCTATGGAGAAGGATACAGTAGTCGGTAAAGTAAAGACAAATGAAGGACACGGTATACTCCTCGAATATACAGTTATATATAAAGAATCACAGTAAATATAATTATAATTCGAAATCTGTTTAATTTGAAATATATCTTCAACCGTGACGTGATATTTTTCGATACAATCTAAGGGTTTCCAGTATTTAATACTTATATTTAGAGGTAAAGGGTTTTTGCATTCAGCCTCGTCTGGGACTAAAACTAGATTTAAGTATGATTGGGCTGATTGCGGCAAGCTAGTAACACAATCGGTATTCTCGTCATATATAACAGAAGTTGGGCCTGAATATATAGTGGGACATAAACGCGTTTTATTTTCAGGTCTCTTATAAAGAATAAATGGATCGCTTTGCATAACATAAATTTTAGGTTTAACTGATTTTATATCAAAAATAAGAGTTAGTGTTTTACGAATGGTGTCAAGTTTACAAGCTAGTGCTTCAGCAGTATCAAGTCTACAATCAGGTGAGCATGGTAAACTAAAATTGAAGATATCCAGTAATTTCTCGTCTACTTTACCACTTTTCCAGCTTCTGCCTACGTCAAACAATCTGTCCTTAACTAACAAAAATCTTGAAATTATGTTAGAAATATAATACATAGTTCTTGGTAGATTGTGTTCCAACAAGTTCAATGATTCAGCCACAGTATTAAGCGCACTTCCGATATTCTTCATTTCCTTTTGCAATTCACATAGTATTTCTTTTATTTTTATTTCGTTTTCTTGCATTGCTTTCATTTTTTCCATTATATCTTGTTGTTGTTTTTCAATATAACTTATGTCTCTACTGATAGATTTGGTCTGAACAATAGCGGACGAGGATACGCCAATAGTAGTGGTGACGGCTATTGTTATTAGAGCGATTAAACCGATTGTTAAGAATGCGAGTCTTTTCTTTCTTGTATGTTGTAACTCGTGATGTGTATTATTTTCTGGTGTCACACAAAACTGCTTTAGAGGACTAATAAAGTCTTTTTCAAATTGTTCGTTACAATAGTCGTATAATTCTTGGCCTCTCCAGTCTTTTAATGGGCTTTCGGTAAATATTTCACAGGGAGAGTTAAAGTTGATTTTAATTAATACTCGATTAACACCTGATATAACTGGTTTTTGACTTTTAAACCATAAAATTGGATTTGATTTTTGGAGAGAAGTCGAGCATACAGTAATGCATAAAAATATGGCCATTGAAATATGAAATATGTTGAAAAAATCGGGTTTTCTTCTGACTCTATGTGAGCGCCTTGGAGTTACGGGCGGCAGTTCTGTAGGTTCTACAGGGATCGCCATTTCTTGAGAAGTAGGTGACACTTCAGGCACAATAGTTTCGATTTTATTTTCTCTACTATTTTCACTAACTTTTTCTGTCAATGGAGTGCTAAAATTTTCTTCTTCGTTCTCAGATAACTCATATATTTCTGTTTCATCTCTATTAGACTCCTCCTCTTTAATCTCATTCATATCAATTTCAGTTTCCTGTGAATCAGATTCTATTTCAGGTTCTTTTATATTATTATCTTTATTTCGTATGAAATCAAATAAAGTCTCTCTTGGAACGCAAAGCTTGAAACGGGAAACATGACATTTGTCGTATATAATCTTTTTGTCTTTAACGCTTTCAACAGTATAGTTGACTTCAGAAGTTTTATTAATTATGCGAAATGGTCCAAAAAACTGATGAGTAAATTTCTCTGGCTTTCCTACATATCTCCTAGGATAGAAAATCCAAACAAGATCCCCTGGTTTGTATTCAACTTCTCTTCTTTTCTGGTCATAATAACTTTTATTATATAATCCTGATTTTTCAATTTTCTTCTTAGCAATAGCTCTGGCCAACGATAAATTATTAACAATGTTCTCAATATACTGACTTATTTGTGGATAGCTTTCTCTGATAACACCTAAATTAGGGTCAGCCGGCAATACTGGCTCGTGTCCATAAGTTAAGTAATAAGGACTAAACCCTGTACTTTTATGCTTACTTGTATTGTATGCAAATATGACTGCTTGAAGCCCGACATCCCAAATCTTTGAATTTTTATTGACATACATTCTTAACATTTGTGCTATTGTTTTGTTCAGACGTTCGCAAGTGCCGTTTGTTTGTGGATGGTAACTAGTGGTCTGTATAGGTGTGGAGCCCATGACCTTTATTATCGCCTGACTTATTTTTGAACAAAAATTGGTTCCTCTATCTGACAGAAGTTTTAGCGGCACACCATATCGGCATACTATTTGATTAACATAAAAGTCTACGACTTCGGCTGTAGTATCAACGGGGTAGGCCTTAACTTCAGCTAATTTTGTAAAAGTATCGGTACCTACTAATAACCATTTGTTGTTTCTATCAGTTTTCGGGAGAGGTCCAACAAAATCTAGTGCCCATGTACATCCAGGTCCCTCAGGAAAAATAGGTATCATTAATCCAGCTTTCATCAAAGTAAGTGGTTTTCCTGTACTACAGTCTTCACAAGATTTAATATATAATTCGATTATTTTCCTCATATCCGGGAAATAGAACCGTTTTCTGATTTTATCATAAGTTTTATCAAAACCCAAGTGTCCGCTATATAGGTCGTCATGAAAACTGTATAACACATCAAAATATAATTGTTTAGGCAAGCAAACAACTAATAATTCTTTGTCTTCAATGTTGACCAACTTATATAATATTCCTTCTGTAATAGTGTATTGATTTTTGATGATATCGTCTTTGGTTTTAATATCCTTTTCAATTATATTATAAATATTTGAAAAATATTGGTCTGTCTTTTGATACTCAATTAGGTCTTCTTTGAAATTATTATCTGCTAGTAAGATATTATATGAGTATCTTTCGGTATTGTCAATCTCTATTTCTGGTGGATCTGTTGGGTATCTTGAAAGTGCATCACAATCTTTGTGTTTCTTTCCTGGCTTATATTCTACTTCGTAGTCAAATAATGATAAATGTAGACTCCATTGAATGAGTCTAGCACTTAAATCTTTCTTTGTTGCAAGCCATTTAAGTGGGAGGTGATCAGAAATAATTTTAAAATGTAAGCCTATCAAATAGTGCCGAAATTTATTTGTAGTATATACAACTGCAAGACATTCTTTCTCACAAATTACGTAATTCTTTTGTTCGGTTTGGGTCATCATACGGCTTGTATGACAAACTGGATGGAATTTTCCGTCTTTACCTTTCTGTTCCAGAATACCAGCGATTGCATAACCGCAACTGTCTGTTTTTATTTGCGTCTCACTCTTTGGGTCAAAATGTATTAGTATTGGTTCTTTGGTCATAAAAGTTTTAATTTGATCAAATGCTAGCTGCTGTTCAATTCCCCAGACGAAATCAATATTATTTTTTGTTAATCGTGTCATCGGCTCGCATATTTTTGACCAGTTTTTAATGAACTGGCGGTGATAACCAGCAAGTCCTAACCAACTCCTCACATCTCTAACAGTCTGAGGTGTCGGAAAATCTACAATAGATTTAATACGTTTCGGATCCATTCTAATACCATCCTTTTCAACAATATGCCCGAGAAAACTAATACTGGTTTTAGCAAATGAACATTTGCTAGGTTTAATTGTCATGCCACTTTTCAATATGCGTTTTAAAACTTCATTTATATCGAATAAGTGTGAGTCAAAATCTTTTGAATATATAAGTATGTCATCCATATAAACTAAACAAGACTTCCATTTTAGTGATCCCAGCACTCTATCCATACATCTTTGGAATGTAGAAGGGGAATTCTTAGCACCAAAAGGCATTCTGAGGAATCCATAGGCACCGTCCTGAGTACAAAATGCCGTTTTCTTAATGTCATCATTATTTACCATAATCTGTAAAAATCCCGAGACTAAATCCAAAGATGTAAAATATTCAGCATGAGCCAGACTTGCTAATGCGTCTTCTATTCTAGGTAACGGATAATGGTCAGATACAGTGATTTGGTTTAAAGCCCTAAAGTCCACACAAAGCCTGAGTTCGTTTGTTCCTGTCTTAGGATCAATTGTTTTCTTTTTTACTAAAACTACAGGACTTGCATAGTCACTACATATCGGTGTTACAATTTTCATTTCTAACCATTCTTGAATTTGTTTATTAATGGCTTCTCTTTGAGAAAAGCTATATCTGTAGGGGTGTTGTCTAACTGGCGGATTATTACCGGTATCAATTGAATGCTCAAGTACAGTACATAGACCAATGTTTCGAGAATCAAACGATAGTATTTCGCTATAATTCATAAGTAATTTTTCAATTTGTTGTCGTTGATAGATTGATAATTCAGTATTAATATCGATTTCATTGTCATTCAGTTTTTGTCGTAACAGTTCTTTTGAATCGTATTCTAAATTACGTGCTATAATAGATTCATCATTTTTAATGGAACTAATGTTGAATAAATTATTTATTGATTGGCAGTCTTCAAAGAGTTCCAAATTATTAAGGTCAGACTTAGTATTGTATTTTACAGCGGAAGCTCTATCAATTCTAGTCTTGACAACTCGACCACAAAGTTGACCTGGTTTTAATTCCAGTTTATGTTTTCCTGTATACTTTATAGGTATTAATGCTGTACCTCGTTCAAAATTTATTTCTGAATCTATTACGGATAGTCCCTTTCTATTAAACAATCGCTTATCAGTGAAAACAATTCCTACAAATCTGGGGTTTTGTCTCCATTCACTTGCACTGACCTTTAAATTATATTCTCTATTCGGCTCTAATGAAATTCTAGTTTTGACATGCAATAATACGTTATTATAACTTTCAAAAAAGGTAGCCCCAGGTTCGACTAAATTTACAAATGTGTTGTCATTATTCTTAAATTTTATAGATTTTGTGGCACAATCGATCTGTGCGCCTGATTTTATATTGAAATCATTTCCCAGTAAGAGATCATGTAAAAACCCTCTGACAACCGTTGGTTTTATATTGACTTTACGCCTTAAACCTGGCAAAGTTATAGTAATAGTTGTTGACCCTAACACATCTATAGGAGTTCTATTCGCGGCGCATAGCGCAGGTCCAAAGTATTGAGTTATATCACATCCTAATGTTTTACAAAGAGAGTCATCTATAATTGATATTTCTGAACCACAATCAATTAAACATATAATATCAGAATTATTTATATCCAATGTCGCATAAATTAAGTTATTAGGGCGTATATCAAAATTATCTATAGAATTAACGTATACTAAATTACTTTTAACATCAGTTTCGTTGTTTCTCTGATTAGATGGGTTATATGGACAGAATCTTACAAAATGCCCTACTTTTCCACAAGCATGACATCTCTGTTCAGCATTTGTTGTTCTAGAATTACTCATCTGTTGGGGCAAATCAAATGTAACCTTTTTATTCTTTTCATCTATAATCTGTGTAATTTGTTCTTGAAATGGTGGTTGACCATCTGAGGGAGGTGCTTCAATAGCCCTCTCATTTATCTGATTCTGCATATTTTGAGAATAATTATGTGGATTTGAATACTGGTTTCTATAACCTTGGTTATCTGCATAATTATTTCCATCATAGTTTTTAAAATTTGTTTGATTCTGATTAAAGCTATTGTACTGTTGATATGGCCTATATTGTTGATTGTTAAACGGAGCGCTAAATCTATTGTTATTGTTATAATTGAAATTTTGACCTTGAATTTGATTATTTCTCTGAAAGTTTGGATTATAATTTGATCTATAGTTATAATTTCGGTTATAATTCTGGCTATAATTATTGGGCTCATATCGATTAAACTGGAATTGATTTCTATTATAATTTTGATTTTGACTCCTATAAAAGTTTGGATTTGGGTTTCTATTAAAATTTCTATTCATATTAGGATTATAACTATAGTTTCTATTGTCGGCCGGTCTTACATCTGTTTCACTTACATTATTGTTATATCTCATTAATTGTCTTTGTTGTGGACGATCACTTCGATCGTTTCGATTTCTTTCTTTCAATTGATTTAATTGATTGTTTGTCTCATCTAATTTTCCTTGTAATAGTTTCATATAATCGATAATAATTTTTGAATTTTTGTCTATTTCTGTATTTTGTTCACTATTTTGATTGTAATTAGGCAGTATTTTAAGTGCGGTTTCAACTCTTTGGGCATTGTCAGTTAACTCTTCAAGATCGTTAAAATCTTTTATATAAAGTTCTCGCTTAATCTCTGGCAAAAGGTCTTCAAATACATAAGATATTATATCAGTTTCGGACATATCTTTATTTACCTCAAGACAGCGCAAACGTTTGCTTATAATATATTGTGATACAGGTTCCTTAGTCCCTTGTTTTCTTTTACTTAACTGTTCCCTATAGTATCTATCTCTATCTTTGGGGAGATGATGGTCAATAAACAATTTTTTAAGTTCATCCCATGTTTGAGGAGGGTTAACACTTTTTTGTGTAACAAGTTTATACCAATCTTTCCCGGAGGCGCATAAATATAGGCCGAAGCGGTCAAATTTATGAGTATTACTCCAATTTTTAGAGCGTGCAGCTTCTTCATAATCATCCAAAAACTCAATACTTCTATAAGATATATCACCATCATATTGACTCAACTTCAGGTTGCTTCCGGTATTCAAAACATTTGCTACAGAATCCTGAACTAATCTAGTTATGTCTCTGGCCGTTAATAAATTTAAACCAGTACCGTGGTGCAAAGTCTCATTGGTTTCTGTTTCATTCATTATCAAAGAATCTATTTTAGCTATTATAATCAAATAATAATCAAATTCAAATTGAACTCAGAAAAAGTAATTCAAACCTCGTTTTAGAATCTAACTTATTAGTTTGTGTTTTAACAAATTTTATATTAAAATTAGAATTAAATAGTATAGAATAAACCTTATTATAATAATACAATTAAAGAATTCTCATAAAAACAATATTTCATTCAATCAAATATTTAGAATAAAATTTGTCAAATCTTAGCTTTTGTCGTCTTCTCAATGAATTTTGACGTTTTTCTTCAATTTATGATGTTTTCTTCTGTTTTTACTTTGATTTTGAAGTTTTTCTGCTGTTGGTCGCGAACTTCAGATCCTGGTCACGACACCAAATTGTGGGCTCCGACTCCGTTTTGAACGAAGACATCGCTCACCCGATCTACTCTACGGTTCGAATTTTTAGTCCACCAAACAAATGTCAGATTAATGAATAAACAAACAAAATTGTTAAAAAAAATTAGTTTATTTAGTGATAGAATTTCATAAAAACATTTCAATATCTTAATCACACAGTTTAATCAAACAATATTTTAATCGTAATTATTATGCTTTAAACACTTTATATAAAATTATTACAGATTTTTGGTCATTAAAAATTGTAAACGAATTGTTCTGAAAATGAGTCGAAGTATTTAAAGACTGACCAGAGGTTTAGACATTAGTCTTATTCGATCAACTAAGAACAGTTAGTTTTTTTTATAGCTGTTCACTCAATGACTCCGACTTAGAGACTTAAAAACTTAAACTGTTTTTCTCTGCCCTTCCTCTATTTATACTATTTTGCAAACAAAGAGAACAAAGAATTCTTCAAAGAATAATTATTTTTATGGTATATGAGAAGTAGTGGGTTTCAGAATGGGTTTTGGAGTCTGATATCATCAATCAATGTCAGAGAGGTTGGGGAGAAAATATATAAAATAGATTTTATAGAATACTTCGAAAAAGAGTCAGTCTTACAATATCTAGAGCTTCATATAATGATAGGAATTCTCTACATATATTTGGGGT
>JAQFYS010000165.1:0-10439 GCA_034694945.1 Carabodes femoralis | reverse complement strand
TTTTATTTTTATAAATAGAGTTTATTATAGATTTTAGTGATTAAGATTGCTTATTTGCTTATTTGCTTATTTATTCCTGGTCTTTAATGTGTGTGCACTTCTCTAATTAATCAATACATTTATCGATCCAAATATATTGAGAATTAATCAAATATATATCGATTGGAAATAAGTGATAGGTTTTGAGAATTAATTATTAAATTAAAATAAATGTGTTTCGACTGACAATAATTAAGTTAATTAATAGACTAACAAACAATCAAACCGTTTGGCAATCAATGTATCGATTGGGAAGTGATGGAAGTGAAGCAACGAGTGGTGCCCTCTATAGAGCACTCTTTGTCTCTAAATATAGGTTTGATTTGCTTTAAAAGGATAGCAATACAGTAGAGAAGTAGAGCTAATACTGTATTAGAGAAATAGAGGTTTGACTGAATGTCTGTATGTATTGAATACTGTATTGAATGTTGTATTGAATGCTTGAGTTCTCTATGTATTCATATCTCTATTACTACTCATTCATTGATTGGGATTTTCTATAAATTAATAATAAATAATAATAACTAATAACTAATCAGAACTGAATTGGATTTGAATTGAACTCAATGTTAAGACGATTATGGATTAAAAGTTAGATTAGGATCAGTTGCGGCCAACAATGGAGGCCAACCAAGAATCGGATCAACTCATCGATTGCAGGTATAAATCAATTGGAATTAATTGTTAATTGAATTTATTATTTGTTTGATTTCTTTGAGTAATAGAAGAGTATATCATATGAACTGAATTAATAGTTAATCAGTAATTGAGTGCAACGACAGCACTGGTATTACCATTAGATTCAGATTAGAGACAACCACTCAATCATTGAATACGACCACAAATATGGCGCTCAATATATCATTAATTCAAATCCATTTCAATTTAATTCAATTTATATTGAATTAGTCTTTTATTTTAGTCATTATTTTAATACTAAATCAATAATTGGCTCAAAATCTTAATTATTTGAAACATTTATTGAAATTTGTTTTAAAATATCGTTTTTTAGGTTTTTATTATGAAATCTATTTTTTTCTTCAATTATTTTATTTAATTTTAATTTTTAATTATAGTTTAGTCACAAATGTTGTGGAAATGGTTTTCGAAAGTCTATAATTGAAGTGAAGATCACTTAATATTCTGTTCAGACATTACACCAAATGATTGCAAATAAAATATTATATAAAACGAAATTTTGCTAAAATTTAACGCATTTTCCGCTTTTAATTAGTTTTAATTAAATATTTATTTATTTCACAAATAAATTAATATTTTTCCTCAAATTTGTGATTAAAATAATTGAAATATTTTCAAATAATTGAATATTTGTTTAATTTTATTGTTTTTAATGTAATATATAATGTATTGAATAGGAATGCGATCAGAAATATAGGACTCGACGACAACAAGAGCTGTGCGTCAGTTAAGTGCAAGACTCTGACCAATGAAGTAGACGTCAAGACAACCGATTCAGTTCCTCTTCAAAATGGGTGCCATTCTCTCAACTCATACAAAGAAGTTAATCAAAAAAATATCTCAAATGGAAATATCTCTGAAAATGACGATCAAATGGACAACCATTCGGATCAGTGCTCTCAAAATAGTGTAAATAAATCTAATAATAATACAATCAGTGATAATATGAATCATTCGCTTAACAATGACTCCGAACCAATAGAAGTAATTGAAGTGATGGCTGAAGAGCACGTAATCTCGGAAAACAACACCGAAGAGGAAGTTGATTGCAATATAATTAGAACTAATGCTATAAATGATAGTAATGTTATTAATGTTTGTGCGGAAAGTGTTGAAATTGTTTCAGAAAATAATTTCGATTCAGAAATGCCTGAATTGAAAAATCAAAAAATTTGTCAAAATGTAGAAAATGGTGAAACAAATGAAACCAACGAAACAAATATGAATCGATATATAGGTTCCGTTGATTTAGACTTTAACGGAGAGAATTCCAGTTTCAGCGAGAGTTCGTCACAACAGTCTCAGCACTCGTCGAGTGCTTCTCAGCCAACGCCTAACGCATTCAGCAGTAGTGCCGCCGTCAGACCTATCAGTGCTGCCAACAGTGGAAACTCATTCGCTATCGCATCGCAAAACTCTCAGCTCAACGACAGTACAAATGTTTCATCAGTTTCGGGTATATATAAGAAAAAATTCGGAAAATTCAGAATTTTGAACGACGAACAAAGTGTAGGATCAGAAGAGGTTTGTGAACCAATAACTCATTCGGAGGACAGTTGTAATGATTCAAAGTTAGAGAGGGAGAGGGAAAAGATGACCAATAGTGACACAATTAGTGAAAATAGTGAGCATTCGTCAGTTCCCTCCCCCTCCACAACACCCAATGCAGACATTACGCCCAATAAGACGAACAAACAAACGAAACGTCGTGGAAGACCTGCCGGTTCTACTAAAAAAGACAAAACCAGTGTTCAAATGGCTGCTCAGGTTCTATTCGATGACGAAGATTTGAGTAGACGGAGGAGCAGTCGTTTAAAGACATTAGAGGCCCGAAAAGAACAGGAAAAGGCTGTTTGCACTAAACAAATGGACGAAAACAGCGCTGACTCCAGTATTGTCATCAACAACGATACCAATGATTCCCAACAATCTGTGACCGACTCTTCACCAAACGGTAAACAAAAGAAGAAAAAATCTAAAAAAGATAAAAATAAAAGTAAAGAAAAAGAAAGTGAGTCTAAAAAAGGTAATAAACGTAAAAAGAAATTATTTGCGAATCTGGACAGCAATAGAATGAGTTGTTTTGATGAACAAAACCCTGAAAAGTGCAAAACTTATGACATCCATAAAAACTTAGAGTGTTTTACACCTCCATTACCGCCATCCCATTACCAACACATCAAATCTAATTCATCATTAAATCCGGCCTCAAATAAAAACTCAGATAAAAACGATTTCGATGATTCTTCTCCTAAACCAGAAAAAGTGAAGTCCCGGTGGCGGCGAAATAGCGAACTCGAGTCCGGACATGGATTCGGTGGCGAACACACGAAACAAAGCGCACAAAATGTAAACGTTGTTATACCTAAAGAAACAGAACCTCCGCCTCATTTCGATGCTATCGACGAAAATTACTACTTATTTGAAAGGTTTGATTAATTTATTCTTTGGTTCCTATAATTATTCAATAATTATTTTTTAGGAAAAAATCAAAGAGTAAAAAAGAGACCCGAAGAATGGTTTGCGATTGTATTCTAACTAAAGAGGAGAGAACCAGAGGACTGATTGGTTGTGGAGATGATTGTCTCAATCGAATGCTTATGATTGAATGGTAAGAAATTGATTTAAAGTTTATATTAAAGTATTATACTATTTCTAAACAATTATTTTGTGAAATAGTGGTTCCCGCTGTTCGTTAGGAGACCATTGCGCTAACAAACGCTTCCAAAAGGTATTAAACGTTGAGATCAAAACGAGTTCAATAATATTAATAATACGGTAACACAATTTGCAGAGACATTACGCAAAAGTCGAACCCTTCAGAACTGCCAAAAAAGGATGGGGTTTAAGGGCTTTAGAACCACTCCAACCGTACGTATAAATGAATTGAATTTTGATTATAGGCTAAACTAATATTATTTGTATTTAGAAATTCATTTATAATGGAATATATCGGAGAAGTGATCGATCCGTTAGATTTCCATAATAGGACTCAGAAGTATTCGAAGGAGAAGCGACAGCACCACTACTTTATGGCACTCAAAAGCGATGAAATAATTGACGCCACAGTCAAAGGGAATATAACTCGATTTGTTAATCATAGCTGTGATCCTAATAGTGAAACACAAAAAGTAAATGATTTCTATATTTTTAATCGTTATTAACATAAAAATTGATATTTTAGTGGACAGTGAATGGAGAGCTTCGAATAGGGTTTTTCACTCAGAGGTTCGTTCAGGCGGGAGAGGAAATCACTTTTGATTATCAGTTTCAACGATATGGGTATGAAATAAATGTTTAAAATATTAGTTTCTATTTTTGTTTAATTTAAATTTGTAGAAAAGAGGCGCAAAAATGTTACTGTGAAGCACTTAACTGTAGGGGTTATATCGGAGCTACAGAAACGGCCAGTATTTTCACTGATGGAACACGAATTACACCAAAACAAAAGCAGGAAATTGATGAACAGGAAGAGGACGAAGAGATTCTCGAAGATCTTGCCGTAAGTTTTAAATATTAGATTTTAATTAATTAAATGACATTTGAACTCAAAGCAAAAGCAGTCGTTTGTCTTAAAATCTTGTCCTTAAAATACGATAATTTTTTTCGCAGTTCTCTCCTCTCTTGTTATCAAATAAACGATTTTTGGATTTTATTATATCTTTCGGATATTATTTCAACTTTAGTTGTGAGAAAAGGATCCTCTTTTGCAACAAATATTTTATCATTTAATTGATATACCATTTCCTCAGCACTTAAGAAAATGACTGCTTTTATGCTCTGCCTCTGCGGCTATTGAATCAAATTTTAATAATATATTATTAATAATCAACAATAATATTATTGCTTTGTTTGACAGCTCGAGGAAGAAATCGCTAAACTTTCTGAAAGCGGAGGTCTTAGAAATCGTCAGCAGGTGCTGATGTTGGCGCGACTTATGGTTCGCGCAGAAGATATCGTCTCTAGAATTAAGTTAATTGATATAATAAAAGGAACGGTAGAAATGGCGTACTTAAGGCTTCTACTCGATTATCATGGCTTACAATTGATTTGGTCGTGGATGGCTGAGTGCGAAGATAACGAACTCAAAGCACAGATTCTAGAGTTGTTAGAAATCCTTCCCATTCCTAATAAGACTATGTTAACCGATAGCAAAGTCTATTCGGTTGTCGAGCGTTGGTCACAACAGGTCGATGACGATACTACTAAACCGACTGACATTTCCAACAAAATCTCTTTAGAGGCGGTCAATGCGACCGATGAGGAGATTCATTCACTTGAAATCTCCAATTTGAACGATGAACTCAAAGTATCCGATAAACTCGATAATGAATCAGAAGTACTTCAAAATGAATCCGAACTACTCTCAAATGAATCCGAATTACTCCCTAAAGTAGCCGAAGAACACCCAAAAATAGCTGAAGAACTCCCAAAAATAGCTGAAGAACTCCCAAAAATAGCTGAAGAACTCCCCAAAATAGCTGAAGAACTCCCAAAAATAACTGAAGAATCACTTGAAGTTAGCGAAAAACTCCAGGAAATAGTTGAAGAATCCATTAAAATAAAAGAAGAAGTAACCGATGAACTTATGGAAGTGAGCGAATCAGATGCTACCACCGAAGGTGTTGTTTGTGATAGCAGTTCTTCTGATGCCGTAATTGTAAAAACAGAAGAGATTGAAATGAATGTCGAGAAAACTAATGAAGCATTAGATGAAAACTGTTCGCTAACAGAGACTGAAGAACCAAATAAAACAACTGTTGAAGTATTGAAAGTTGAAAATGATATCGAAAGCTCTGACGAAAACAAAGAAATAGTTCCGAATTCAAATAAGTCTAGTCCTCGCATAGAACTAAAGAGTTCTTCGCTATCATTAGTTATTAAACCGCGTTCTGCCGGAAATGCATCCAAACCCGAAACACCAGTTCCTTCGGTTAAGCCTAAGCTCAGCATCGCTGCTATGGCTCAAAGACTTTTACTCAATTGGAAAGAACTCAAAGAAGTATTTCGAATACCGCGACTCGAAAGACAAAAACGACACGAAGATGAGAAAGAAGCCGACAGAAAGACCAAAGAAGTAGAAGAACGTCGGGCCAGAGGTTTACCCCTCTCTTATGACAAACGAGGTGTTGACGACAGAGACTATACAATCGCTGGAATTCTTGGAATTAAACGTAAAGGTGTCAAAAGGAATAACGATTCCAAAGACATTCCAAATAAAAAGAATTCAAACCCTTCCTCATTACTCTCTTCGAATTGGAATAAAGTGAGTAAAGAAGAGCACAGGAAAATGTTTGAGATGGAAGTGGCACAGAAGGACTATCAGGAAGCACTTAAGAGATACCATCAACAGTTGGCTTATTATAATGCAGTTTATGGCCATCAAATCCAAGCACAACAACAACAACAACAGCAGTACTATTCACAAGAATCAACTGTTTCGGTTCAGGAGCAGCAGTACTCAAACGCTTATACATACGATCAATACTACCAAAACTATATGCAGTCTTCAATCAATTATTCGGTTCCGGTCGACAGCAATACTGAACATATGAGCGCAGACATGCAATTGAATAGTGAGGTAAACCCTTCAGTCGATGAAACGATGATATTTAGTATCGAAACGTCTCCTGTTTTGATAACTTTGGCTAATTCTGACTGTGAAACAGTGAATGAATTTGAGTCCTCGTTAATCATTGATAACATTCCGAATGAGAGTATTGTTTACAGCGATTCCACCCCTAAAACTAATTCGGAAAAACAGGTCTCAATATTCGATCCGATATATCCACCTCCCGGTATCTTCTACGAAACGCCTGAAGGAAACAAGTATTTCACTCCATTACCCATTGATCGAAACCAAAAAGCAATAAATCTTGTGTTCGATCAAAACATAACCCTTCCGTCGGAGTCAAATGCAGTCAAATCTCTGTCCACTAATAAATTACCCCCAAATTGGAGACATTATAGCGACCAAAAAGGAAACGTTTATTATTATAATAAAACTAAACATAAATCTCAATGGATTGCACCGGAAGAGGAAAGACCGGTCATAGTTTCGCCGGTCATTGAGGTTCCGATTGAAGTTATTACTGATCATAAGATTAGCGACACAGAGGATTCAACTCCGGTGCCCGAGAATCCATCACTAAATGCATCGCCCAAACCTGAAGAAGTCGATGAACCTATAGATTCGTGTCCAACTGTAGACTCATTTACAGCCGATAGTGTTAACACAGAAGCAGAAAATCCAATCAATTCGGCCCATAATTCTCCAAATTTACTTCAGTCTATACTAGCATTAGAGGCCGATCCTAGAAAGAGGCGCCAACTCCTCAATTCAGTGATGCCGTCGACCACAACCGCCGCAGCTGACACTTCCTCTTCTGCGAATCGTAAAAAGACATTCGCCTCTACCCGTCAAATACAAGAATATTTTAGAAACAAAATGTCTGAATATGTAGTTCATTGTTTAAATCCGTACCGAAGACCTGAATGCAAGAAAGGAAGGATTCTTAACAATAATGACTTCAAATATTTGGCCCGAAAAGTATGCCATTAATTGTTTTCCAATAACTAATTATTTGATTAATTGATTTTACTTTGTTTTCAATCTATTAGTTAACGCATACAATAATGGGAAAAGAGATAAAACAATGCAAATCATTGGAGAACCTGTCGTGCAATGAAGCCGTTAAACATAAGACCAAGGATTATGTAAAGAAATATATGGCCCGATTCGGACCATTCTATAAGACAGAAAACAATAGTGAAAAAATGGTGTCACCAAAAGATATTGTCACCAATGATACCAACGACTGATTTGAAAATAGTTGTAAAGTTGAAAAAAAAATCAATTATTTTGAACTAAAATTCTTGTAAATAACATAAGAAAACATTAATTTTTATATAAATTATTATGTATTTAAACAAATCGGTTATCGAAGACATGAAGACATGACATCCCATCAAACGTTGCATTTTTATTAAACAATTTCATTAAATGTTGTAATATTTGAGTCGATATTAAAGTTCTAGAGTTTTAATGACTTTAAACAAAAACGTTTTTAAAATAAAAAATAAGTTTCATTTGATTTAATATAAAGTATTATCAATAAAAGGGCTTAAAGTGAGCGCCGGTCGACTGATTGGAGGTTAGAGTGAAAGCACGTGAATATATTGCTTACATTTGGATGCATTCATCAGTTTTTGGGCGTTTATGCCATCAGTTAATCGTCCACTCATTCAATGACTAAAACACTGTTAATATGTTTTGATTTGAGTTTCACTCAATTATTAACTTAAATAAAAAAAGTTTTGTTTATTTAATATTTATTAATATTTTATAAAATAGTGACAAAAATGAGTGCTTCAGACAATAAGATGACACTCAAAGACAATAAAGAAATTTCAAGTTTTTTTGTTACCAAACATTCGTGGAAAGGAAAGTATGGATCTGTTTATTGATTGTCATTCGGTATTGATTGCAATAATTTAATCAATGGATTGATGTTTCAGATATAAGCGGATCCTAACTGTTGGCACTTCGGGTATATCGACGCACAACATATCATCGATGGAGTGCACCAATTCGTGGCCCTATCAGGAGGTGATCGCCGTAACGCCAATCATTCCCAAGAGTCAGATCTCTCCGTCGGGCGTCGGGCCAACCCTTACCACTGGTGGCAACGAATTGTTTCAATTGAGTTTCAAAAGAGGCCGAAAGACAGACTCAATGAAGTTCTCCTCTGAGTATAGAAGTGATATAATAACATCAGTTCTTCAGTTTCGCCACAAATTTGTTGATCCAAATTATCCGACCAATAATTCTTCGACTGATTCAATGAAATTCTCCGCTTATAAGCATCACTGGTCTGAACGTAAAGTCGGTATCTTTCTAGAAGTCGGCGTCTGTTCTGTCAACCAAATCGATCCAATAAAGCAAACCATTATCACGAGCTATAACTACAAAGACATCGATAATATGACACTTGTGTCGGATTCTGTCGGAACTTTTGTTATATCTTATGGCGGATTCAATCGATGCCATGTATTCAGTTGTGACGCCAGAGAAGAACTCTTGAAAAGGATTTGTGACATCGCCTGGAATTCTGTCGGAATTGTTCTTCGCGTTAAGAAAGAGTCGATGAGTTTGGATGAGGTCTCTTTGCGCAGATTTGGCAGACATTCAGACGACGATTCAGTGACCTCTTTGTTTGAATTCACTGTCCATAAAATAAGTCCGCGACACAACTCTGAACCAATTAAAAGAATTTTGTGTTTGACTGACACCTGTTTAGTAGAAAGAGATCCCAATTCCTATTTGATCGTAACTCTACAACCATTGAGTGATGTCTTTGCGCTGATCCGTCACACCAATAATCCTCAATTGTTTTCTATTGAATACATTAGAGGCCAGATCAGGACTTATAGTTCGACAGACAGGGACGCACTCTTAGCCTCTATTATGGACGGCGTCCGCGCCTCCGGTAATATTGACGTTCACGTGAAAATGAATCCCAACCAAAGAGCTCATCGAATGGCGCCTTATTATATTCGGGTCGACGAAGAGGTTGAGAGCCAACACTTAAAGTTCTTGCAAACGCCTCCTTTCAATTGGACTTTTAATGATGCGATTCAAAGGTTTAACGCTAACTGTGCTTATAGTGGTCTCACCCATAGTGTCACTCAGGACGGGCTCTTCGCCGAAAATAAAGAAAAAATGATTTACAACGCTTTGGCCTCATTTGCCGACAGAGATGGCGATCAAAATGACTTATCAGATGAACATTTAGAGCAACACTTTCAAGCCCTCAGAAGACTTGTGGCCTCAAAGGCAGGCTTTTCGTCGTTTACCGCTAATCCCAGGTTTAGAGAAAGCTTAGGCCTTAAGGTTGTAAGAAGTCTAAAGCGAAACAACGATAATGTGACCCATTCTGCCATCGATATGCTCTGCGCTCTAATGCAGGTAAGGATATATACCTTCCTTTTGGTTAAACTTTTATTTAATTTTTACTATTAAACAAAACTATGAAATAATTTAATACAAATGGGCGTCAAATTGATTTGCATTCAGAAATATGAACTTTATTTGATTGAATTGTTGTTTCCATTTATTCATTTGTTTTATATCTCAAATAACAGAATTAATTGAATCATAAATTTTAGTTTTTAATTGTTATATATTCTATTAATTTATTAGTCTAATAGTATTTTAAAAATTTAGATTTAAGAATAATTCAATTTATTTTTAATGTAAATAAAATTGTAGTAAATTTCTGTAACTTACATGTATGTACCCAAACAAATTTGATGCAATATATCATTTTAAAAAGTTATCTTTGAAAATTATCAAAAGTATACATAAACAGATAGAATGAGATGGACTACAAAAGTATTACATATAATAAGATCAATTTATAGCTTTTAGAGTTTTGTTATTTGTCTCCTGGCTATGAGAGGAAAATACTTTTTACTTTAAATTAACAATTAAAGTAATGAATCATTAATTGTATGATTTCCAAGAAATCGATTAAATGATTGAATAAATTTAATTTAAAACATTACCTGTTCTGTAGTAATTAATAATTATTACCCTAACAAAGTAAGTTCTTTTAGATAAGCCGAGGTATAGAAAATAGCATAAATTCCAAAATAAAAATTTTACAATAGATAAACCGAAACCTGAATAGTTTTTATTT
>JAQFYS010000164.1:0-10447 GCA_034694945.1 Carabodes femoralis | reverse complement strand
GAAATTCAATAGTCACGCGAGAGTAGTCTCCTTGTGAGACTAAAAATTTGATAAATTAATACAGGGGCTCATTGTTGACTAATATTGATCATAGTGATTTGTGTATTTGAAATTTGCTGATTATACCGGAGAATATATTAAAAGGGGCAGTGATTATAACGGCACTGAAGTGTACCAACAAATTAGGATTAAAAGCAATCGAATATAATCTCGTCTAATGCCTATCGATTTCCATAAGAGATTAGATTCATAAAAAATTATTTTCAAAAATTAAGAACCTACTAATATAGTGTATGCATTGCAGTGAAAAGATATAAGCAGTGATTTGGAAGGGATTTGCAATTAGTCTCGAAGAGGACTCTTTTGGTTAACGAGCGCTTAAGTTTATTCTAAGAAGTAAAGATTGAAAATTTTAATATAATTTTTATGAGTAAACAACACTTTTTTGAGATTTTCTGAGTCCCTGAGCAGGTGTAGAAACTTATCGACATCCATCCTCCTCATTATGTTAGTAAAATTATAAAAAAGAAGACAGAAGTAGTATCTGTCAGAAGATCTAATGTTACATTTTCTAGCGGTGATATGTCATTCATACTCCCCCACACTATACTTCCAATCTAAATTACTGCTTTGTAGGAATACTACCCCAGGTATTGTAAGGTTAGACTAAAATAGTAGACAGGTTTAGAAAAGTTATAGACGCTATCAAATATCGATCAAACACATTGTTCAATGTATTAACATGAATATAAAAGTTTTCACTGCGTGTACCGAATAAGGGAGTAGTATATTGTTTCACCTCTATCCTAACAATGCAGTAATCCAGGCAAAGGGATAGGGGGTCGTAGAATAATTTTTCACCGCATTCTTTGTGAAGGATTTTAACATTATTTCTATAGACAAATACTAAGGTATTCATTTGGGGACCAAAATGATAAAGATGAATTATGATTGAGTTTTTTAGACTCAAAAGTATCCTCTGAGGTCGAGAAGTCTCCAAATCAGTGGACTCACTATTATTAATATATTAGACTTATTTTTATATAAAAATAACTTAAAATTTGTTAGTAATACTGCATTCTATACATTAAACCTATTTATACAGTATGTATGTCTTAATAAACCAGTTATCCATAGCTTGTTTCTAATTTGCTCAGTCGACTCTAATAAATATCGATTCAAATGAACAAGGTTGAGAAGAGGAGTGTTAATTAAAAAATGTGATTTCTTAAATATTTTTATTGAACACATCATTAAGTAAATCATATATAACGGGTTAATAACATAATAATATTAAAATATGAGCATTTCTATTAAAGAATAGCTTAATTTGTCTGCCATCTAATCAGATTCTACAGTTTATCATAGAATCTTAGCCGTATATCAATCATTTTTCTATAATAAAAGTTAATAAACTTATAGAATATATAATAATCCATTTAAAGTCTGTCTATAAAAGTTTTACATAAATTATAGACATACAGTGAAACGGACTACAAGACCCCATAGGATAAGTATATGCCATTGATTGACAAAGTGGAACCACCGGCTATATTTCAAAATATCACACCTTAATATCAAAATTTAACACTTAAATCGCAAAGTACTACAAATGCATAATTAAAATACATTTTATAGTAAAATATTGACCATGGTTCACTTCCATTTGTATAAATATATTTAAATTGGTTTAATTAACAATAAAATATGAATAAAACATTTAATAAATGCTTTATTACATATTTAATTTAGTTATATATTAATAGTTTATTACCCAAAACAATCTTCCCATTAATTATAAAGTGTGGATATATTATAGACTAGAAATCTTTCGATTTGCAATTCTTGATAAAAGTAGAATTTTAATGGAGAATTGAAAATTTCTTATCTTAAATATTGTTCTAATAGATAAAGTAAAAATTATTTTTGAAAATAAGCAACACAGGACAGGACCACCAGTCGTTATGCTCATCAATAATATTTTTAATGAGTAATAGAAGAACACATTTAGTGCAGGTCTAATCTAGAAATATATCGTTTCATTATCATATATTTAATTTGACTCAAATATTTAAAATAAAATTGATTGAAGTGTATTTTGCAAACATATAATTCAAATACATTTTAATTAATTATATTCTAAAAATTGTTAATACTTTATAAGACATTCGTCAGAACTTCCATAAAATTGATTAATTGTAATCGAGATAAGTTTGAAATGAATGCTGGCTTTCCTCTACTGTAACAGTTCCCTCCTCTAACCAGTGAGAGTCCTCTCCCTCTCCAGTCTTTCACAATCGATAGCATTAATCGTTATAAAATACTTTAGCGAATAATATACATATAATTGAGTAAAAATAAAAATAAATTAAATAATTTACGATTAAATTACTTTATATTACAATAATTAAGAAATTATTTCAACAAAATTATAAATTTATGAAAAATATTTATTTAAGTTTATTCAAAAAAATGTTTGTATAAAATGTTTGAATTAAACAAATCTATTGGAGTATTGTTTTATTTGATTGAATGGATCTAATTATATAAATATAGATAAGATATGAATGAGTAATAAGTTATATAAGTTATGGTATGGATTGAGTTATTGGTGGAAAGCAGTGGAAAGCAGTGGAAAGCAGTGCTCGCATTCAATCAAATATAATTGGATTAACAAAACCATTAATAATTGTCTCAAATGATTGTCTAATAATATGTGAGTGCATTGAGTGAACCAATAGAAAGAGATCTCTTAGAGATTGCATTCTAGTAACCAATAAGAGGGTCGATAGTGTCAGACCACTGATTGGTCGACTCTAACATTAAGCTAAATGTTAGCGAAATTTCAGTACATTTTGTTGTAATGAACGCAACTCTCACTCATTGAATGAGTGGTGAAAGAAAGGAATTGTTGTGCACTGAAGACATAGACTAGTATTATATTAGGTATACGTTTGGGGGCGCTGTGGAGGCGATGACTCCCTTTGTCACTGATTTGTCGCTTATGTCTGATTGTTTAACACCTTTGGACACAATCACAAAGCGCTGATCCACTAATGGCTGCCATTTATATAATATATTCCACTCATTAGTGATCTTCTAATAGTCTCAACAATGAATCCAATATTAATATTAATATTGAACTCTTGAGCCGAAAGATTGGTTCCCATTGTTTGGGCGTATCGTTAATCCCAATCCTGTGACTCATTGAATCGTTTTTTGATAAATTTTGATCAAATCTTAATAAAAGATTGTTTTCGTGAATCCGATGGCAATCAGTGGTGAATAGGAATGGATTCGAGTCAACAAACACAACAAACACCACAACAATCGGAACCACTGCCACAAACGCCTCAACCTTTGATCGGACAACAGGTGTCGCCAATTGTGACCTCAATAGATGTGCCGCAAACCGACGCCAACTCTGCCAACGATTCTTCTGCCACTTCTGGAGTGAGTGTATCGTTGAGTGCAAACGTTATGCCATTACCAGTAAATGTAATGTCAGAAACACAGAACTGTTCGACGTCTGCCCCGAATCTGTCGGTCAACTCTTCTCCCATTCCGTCGGTAGTGGTGTCGACAGCAATGGCCGCTCAGGTCTCCCATCAGACGCCTAGTACTCAAAGCCAACAACTAATAGTGTCTTCATCTCAGCCACAATTGGTTTCGAGTACACAATCGACTCAAATGCACGCTAACAGTGCTCTAATGGCTCAAACATTAGGCGCAACCATCACATCAATGGCCAACCATACGGTCCAAATGGCGGCCCATCAGTCACCACAAGCCAATCAAATGCAGTCAATGCTGCAAACGCCAGTCCAGGCGACCACAGCTAATCAGATGAGTGTTGCCATGTCTTCGATACCTCAGGTTCAGGTGATTCAGCAACCGATCGGTTCCCATGGGGGCACCTATCAGTTCCAACCTGTTTATCCACAGCAGATGCTCCTTCCGGGCAATCTGACCATTCAGAACATGCAATTCGGTGCTCACAATCAGGGACTCTCTCTTCAGATTCCATTTACGGGAGCGAATGTCAGTAATGTTAGCACAATGCCTATCACTTCAATTGCATCAAAGACACCGATTATGTCAAAAGGAGTGGCCATTTCGCCACTCAATCAATCTCAACATCACATGTTATCACATCTTAAGCAAAATGTTGGACATCAGAGCACTCAACAAATACTGAAACACGTACTCCCGGCCCAACAATTTATGCCGCACTCAACCGGTAATCAGACAGTAGTAATCAGTCAACTATTGCCACATCAGACCCAACAGCTCCAGCAATCGATACTTCCGGCCAACGCTAATAAAACTATTATGGAGGCACCGAAAGGAAAGCCATTCGTAAGTATTGTCAGAATTTTTATTTCAATGTATTTACTCCTAAATTGTTGTCATATTATATTTGATTTATTTGATTAAATGTATTATTGTTTTGCACGTCATTTGTTTCCTATTGTAGGGCACCGGTTCTGTTCGGTCCGCTTTTGGCAGTAAGGTTTGTCTTTATGTCCATTTTGTCCCCTTTAATGCATGAATTGATTTATTGTTGTTTTTGTTTTGTTTTTGTTTTATTCATTTCAATAACAATTATTATATCCTTAGATGCTGTCCCATTCGGGTGCCATTCAACCCAAGTCGCCAATACTACCGGCGACGTCGATCTCTTCGTCATTTGTAACCAATTCTCAATTCAAGTCCCCCTTTTCTGGCAATCAAAACACAACTCAATTGATCGCAACCCAATCACCTTCTAATTTAATAAATCAACAAATATTGGGTTCGTTTCAAACTCTACCGCCGGGCCTGACTTGGGCTACGGGTCCTCAACAAACTCATTTGGTGGCACCAAACGGATCTCCAATATTCATTCGGGGCCCCACTCAGACCGGGGAGCATATGTTCATTTCAACCTCTAATATGTCGAGTCCTCAAATCCAAACCGTATCGATGGCCACACCTATTAATGTTCATAACTCGGGCGCCACAATGCAAGTGAATACCGGACAGACTCAGTCGAATGTTATGACACCAACAACTCTTCAGTCAATTTCTACAGTCAGTAACGCCAACTTCACTGCAACCACAACTGCGGTCAACACCAGTCAGCCCACAGCCATAGCACCTGCACCTATAGCTCCTAGTGTTAGCAAATCGAGGACTGTTAGACAGGCCAGTTCTGTAGCCACACAAACAGCCGCTCCGGCGAATGCACAGAAAGCTCACGTTGAAAGTACTTCTACCCTCAAACCTATAGCTCCTGCGAAACCTAAAGCCAGTCCTCAACCTATTATACAAAACACTAAACCAGTGAATAAAGAGTCGAACCAAACAGCTGTCCGTTCGATGAGTGTCGGTATTACCCAAACCAATAGTCAGCCGACGCCTCCTTCAAATAAAAGCGATGCCGCCAACCAAACAGTGAAGAAATCAGTGGCCACTGAAACAATACCATCAAATATTAAACCTAATAATCAGGTCTCGTCGAGTCGTGTCAGTGAAAACAAAGCGACCAAAACAAATAGTAGTACTAATACAAGCTCTGAGTCGTCTACTCAAGTCAGTCAACAAAAAGTGAACTCCGCTTCAGAGGAAGTAAAGACACCGATAAAGAAGCCTTCAGTCGAAAAGAAAGATGCGTCCACTGAACAGGATTCAGATCTGAGTCCAACCCCTTTTGCTCAAAATAGTTATAAATCAGCTCAAAATGCAATTCAAACGGCAAGTACTCCGTCGAACACTACGAGTCAAACAAATGGCACTCAAATAGCAGTGCTCTCTGACCTCAACCGACAGGACATTTCAAAACAGCCCCAAAAAGCTATCGTAAAGCCACAAATACTGACTCATGTCATTGACGGCTATATAATCCAAGAGAGTCCCAACCCTTTCCCCGTCAATGGCATACCATATAATTGTGATTCAAAGTCATTAAATGACGAGAAGAATAATCCAATTGTTATTCCAATGGAAAGCATTAAATCGAAAAATAAAAACGAAAACTCATTGAACTCAAGCCCTTCTTCGTCGAGAAACAGATCCACTTCTGATCGCCAATTGTGTCTTAATTGTAACACAAGAAGAAAGTCTAATTCAAAGAACAACAGAAATTCTAAGGCAAAACGTTTTTGTAGTCATTTGTGTTCTGAAGAATATGAGAAAAACTCTGCCACCAGTCCTAGACTTGGCTTATATAATGCAGTGACCGCTACTCTCGACTCTAATGATGTCCAGAAGAGACATGAGGTGGTCGTCGAGTTGTCTCAAAATGATACCGAAAAACAAACAATCGATGAAAAGAAGAAAACTAAGTCTTTGAAGAGATCTCATGAGAGCAACGATTTTATTGTAAGATTTTATTTAATAATTTATTTCTGATTTTTATTATTATTTTGATTAACTATTATTTGTTTAGAATTCAACAAAGAATGGAGACATAAATGTGGCCAATGATCGCAATCAACGAAAACCAATCACTTCAGAAATAATTAGTGAAAAAGTAACGCCATCTGTTCCTTCAATATCACCGAATGGTAACATAACCGATGAGTCGGGTTCGAGTGCGATCGCAGGTCTTTATATACCTCCCGGAGGACGGAATCCTCTTCAATGGACTGTAAGACCATTTTGTTGATCTCCAATTAAAAAAAATTGTTTCTCTATTATAATACTTATAATTATAGGTAAACGATGTCTACGAATTCGTTCGCAATCTTCAGGGATGTACTGAATATGCAGATGAGTTTAGGTCTCAAGAGATCGATGGCCAGGCATTGATGCTTATAAAAGAGGACCATTTGATGAATACAATGAACATGAAGTTGGGGCCCGCCCTCAAAATCTGCAACAAAATAAACGCTTTACGCGAAGACGTGCAGAAAACGACATAAATTTTCACTTAATTACTGACTTTATCATAACTTATGCCATATATTTGAATATTATTTAATATAAGACAAACACAGTATTGAAATACAATTATAAACATAAAGAAAATTATAATTTATTTATATATCAAATCGTTTCATATTTTCTAAAACAAAACCGATAGCAGGGCTTCCGTTTGCCTCTAAATCATATTTACTCGAAATTTTATTTTAAAATCACTTCATTCTCATACAAATCTCAAACATCTGTTTTATAATTTTTATGTAAAGACAAGTAAATACAAAAAATACTAATAAATATATTCCACTTAAATTATGCTTTACTTTAGGTTATATCACAATTTTGTAAAATATTATATCATTCAATGAATAAATTAAAAAAAAACTTTTAGAAAATTTTCTTAAGACTTAAATTTCACTCTTAATGAGTAGCAATAAAATGTGATCTTAAGATCTGAATCACTCACAAACTTCAGACATTATGGCACTAATCAATGACAAAAACTATTAAATCTTATGCTAAAAGATTTAAAACGTTGAGAACACCAATACATAAAATAGTTAATTAATTTACTGGAATTTATTTTTGAATATATTTATTGTGGACATATCCACAGAATATCTAAATATATAATTATTTTATTATTATTTAAAAAATAGTTTAAGTTTAGCTCTTTTATTAATGGATTTTGTTTTTGATATTAAAATAATCTGATATATTAGGCATATATTGCAAACTCTTCGGCAAACTTTTAATATCTAATTTCAGTTCCAAAGTTTATATTTCCAATAATATTCTGATTATTCCTATCTTACAAAAATTAAAATAACAGTTTTAAACGGTGATGTCCAGAGGTAAAGAGAAAGATGCATCTTAAATTGAAAATTTTGATATTCATAAGTTATTAACTCATAACTATAACATGATACTGTATGTATCAATATATTATTTAGGATAGAATAGGGATTCGAAGAGTTTTATTCAAATTACTTTCCTGTATTATCTAAAAATCAGTATTGACTTATTGATAAAGGAGGTGGCGGGATAATCAGCCAGCTTCAACATGATTCAAATATCAAAAGGCGCACAAGCTTATTCGATTCTTTGATGAATACGGGTTTATTTAATATTTAAGTAAACTTCCTATATTTTAAGGTTTGTGACCAGGGGGCGCCAAAGCTAGAGATTTTGGAGGGCGATTACTCCTGAACAGCTTATCCGATTGAAAATTTATTTTCTTTAAAAAATACTATATTTCGATATCTTTTATTGTAAAAAGTAAAATTTTCATTGATCAACGTTCAGTAATGGAAATATCACTGTGAATTTTTAAAAATTTACTTGTCCAAATTCCCTATTATCGATCACTGCAAAAATTTTATATATTGTAGAGGAGAAACTACGAATTACTATTTTAGTCTTATACAGTACTTATAAATATACGATTTCGATCAGAACAAAGAATTTTATAAATTAAAGTAAATTCGGAGCTCATATTCGGTTAGGAAATGCTTTGATAAATTCAAAAACATTCAATTAATAATTCTTTAAAGCAATTTTAGAGACTATTTTAGCAATAGATAGTAATAATATTAGTATTAGTTAGGATTAATTTAACGAATTTTTATTTTTAAATAAAATTTCCTTGTATTATCAACTATTTATTAGGTAAATAAATATTTTGATGTTTTACTCAAAAATATTAGTATTAAATTTATTATACCGTATTTTCCCGAAAATAAGCCGCACCCATACATAAGCCGCACTCCTTTATTTTACAAAACTTTTTACTTTATATAAGACTCACCCCATGTATTAGTAAAATTAATATACATTTTTAAAATGTCTATAAATCAAATTGATATAGATAATGATTCTAGTGATAGTAAGGATGAGAAGTTTGATTATAATTTAGAATATTATGAAGAAATACTCGAAGAGTTTCAAATTGAAGAATTTGTTGCATTAAATAATCATATTTTGTGAATAATTCTTCATTATATAACAAAAATTTATAAAAAATAATATAATGAAGACAAATTCTTTTAATTGAAAAATAAATTTAATTTTTAGTTTATATTAGTCGCACCCCATATATAGGCCGCACGCATTAGTCTAACTAAAAGATCATTTTTTCTTTTATATAAGCCGCGGCTTATATTCGGGAATATACGGTATATAAAATTATATATAACGTAGAATATATTGAAAAGTGAATTAAATATAACATAAATTATTTCATTTATATTCTTTTATATTCATAATTTATCTCAAATCCTCAAAAATTTTGTTTATTAAAAGAAATTAAATGAGTGAATTTGATATAGGATCTAAATTTTTAAGGCAACAATCAATTAATTACTACTGTAACAGTTTTTAACCCCAAAAAACCTTTGGCCCAGTATGTTAAAAAATAAGCGTCAGAGTATGGTAAATTCTTTGCCATAGGAGATTTGACCTCGTATTCAAGTGTGTTGAAAGCAATTAGAATAGGAATGTAAAGTAAAGTTTGGTGGGTTAAAGCACTCCTTCAAGGTTAAAAAGGTCCTAACCAAATTTATTATCTCATAAACGATATGCGATAATGAGATGGTACCTGTCCCTTATAATTGCCTCAGTAAAGTCTAAATTCAATTTTATATAATTACCTGATTTTCGTACTCGACTTCAAGAAATATCCGAAATTGAATAAAGATTAAATATCTCAAACCGACTCAATAGGAATAAATATAAAGTCTAATGTATTCATTAATAAACTATATAAAGACCCTGGTAATCGAATATCTAGAGCGTCACCTCTCTTTTGGCAACAATTTTCGATATATACTTATTTTCCGTTAATTAAACTGGAAAATAGACGTCAATGATTTAAAAAAATAATTTAAAATGTGTTCCTTAATTTTAAATAAGTATTTTTAGAATCGATCAAATATCAAATGGCACTTCTACTGTAGTTTTTAAATTCAGGAAGCATTTATACTGTCTCTGTCCTGATATCTAAACAAATTATATATTAGCGAACGCATCAGAGAAAACTGATAAAAAGTCATTTATAAGTTTTATTTTTTAAGATATTGAAGAAAAGTTAGGTTAAGATATTCATAAAACCCCTTCTGTCCAAACCTGTATCTGAAGATTCACTTTAGATTTTTCACAATAATATTATTATAAAATACTGTAGTTAGTTATTTAAGCGTCTTATCTATCTATATTACTCAACATAATATACAGTAAATTCTATATACTGTATTTAATAATATAACTTACTTACATATGGAGAGTTTATTTTAACTTACTTACTACATTACTGTATTATAGTAACTACTATTGTATTAATAGTTAGGAAACATAAAACATTTGTATTTTATTTTGAAAACTACATATAAATACATTAATTTATAGAAAGAATATGTTTTTAATGGCAAGCTATACATATCTAACTAATACTGTATTACTTACATATAAATAAACATTACATATACTGTATGCTACCAAGAATAAAAAGTATTTCTAAAAACACAAATTTATTAAATATAAAAATAAT
>JAQFYS010000163.1:0-10475 GCA_034694945.1 Carabodes femoralis | reverse complement strand
TATTGGGAAGAGGCCGCTAAACGGCGGAGCGCCACTTCATTTAAACTAATTATTCAAAGATTGAAGAAAAGTAGAGATTTGAGTGAACTGATAAGCAATTTAAAAGTTGAAATTTGTGAAAACCCGGATGAATTTTAAAAGAAATACCTTTGCTTGTATATGTTGTCCAAGTACTAAAAAATATTGTCTATTGTTGTGTTCAGTATTAATAATTCAAAATTAACTGCAATTAAAATAGTTATAAAGTTTAGTATTATTTTTAGAGAAAAGATTCTCTCAAACATTTTGCTTCACATTTATTAGTTTGAGTCGAGTTTAATGCAATAAAGCATTTGCTTTAGATATCATTTTATTGTTATTTTGGTTGCGTCTCATCTTCTCGTGTCGAAAGAAAAACAAATTCATAAGAAACTAATCCCTTAAGAAATAAGACAGCAATTGGTTGAGAATGTATTCCACGAAACCTATTGTTCGTAATTCACATCCGTTAGAATATACCCGGAATTTGTTACTTAGAATCAGATTTAATTTGAAGGCTTATTCTTGACATGAATTCCACTTTAATCACATCAAACGAATCTCACTCTCGAAGTAATCACAAATTATTATAACATCATATTATATATTATATGTTATACAATATTGTATATATTGTAGCGAAACACACATTTCACCGCTAATTATCAATTAATATGATTCTAGTTATTAAATTAGATATCATATAATATTAGGATTCTATTAACGTATATTCATAAATTATTTAATATTAGTTTATAAATCAATCGCTAACTAAAATAATATTATGTTTAATTCTTTTTTAAATCGAAATCAGAATTTATTTATACTAGAAAAATGTTTTTAAATGTGAGGGATGTTCTTATTTTCAAAAATTGAATGAATGAGCTATACCTTGACAATACACCAATATTCTCCTTGGTCATTATTTCTATGAACATTAGTGATATGTAGTTTTCCGCCGACACCATTCACTATGGATTCGATTTTTTGCCGGTGATTGACTGGCAATGTATTGGAGTTGTGTTGCCATACAAGTGATTCAATGGGATAGGCTATAACAGGACAGCGCACTGATATGGAACGGCCAGAAATAACCGTCAGATTGTTATTATTAATATTTGTCGCCAACGATGACAATGACAGCAATGATGGACGAAGTGCTGGCGGACCCAACACATTCACTCTGCCTGTGTATTGTGCCTGACCCGCCTCATTAACGGCCACACATCGATACTTCACAAACACACAAAATAAGCAAAAATTAATTCGATGTCATCCCAGACACTCCTTTCTTTGGCATCGTTTGGCCTAATCTAAGCATTTCTAAGCCCTTCTTTGCCGACACAACAATACTTTGATTTCATTCATTCATCAATTCTTTTGTCTTTTAATACTATTCATCAAAATTCAATATATTCTCTAATTTATTATAATCTCTATAATAATTCACTTTATTATGAATTCAGACACAAATTATAAAATATTTAAAATATTTGAATCCTTTAAAACTGGAGTTCTATTGTAAGCATAGCTGACAAATACAGACCACTAATTGAATCCAAAAGTGATTAATGGATTCGGAGTTTCTATTAATATAATATTTGGTTAAAATATAGTAAATATAATAATGAAAGTGATTTTCTTCTTCATTAACTTAATCGAAATTCATTGAATACTTTGAATAAATGTTTTGCTACTAATATATACTTAAATAAACTTTTTTTTATATCTAAGAAAACATTTTCTAAAACTCATAAGAAAAGTGCATTATTTTAGTGAATAGGAAATAGTGTTATAACTTATAAGAAATAAGAAGAAACCAAATGAGTATCGATTGTCAATCAAATGCTTTTTATTAATTTAAAAGAGTATAAAAGACTTACTTCTCCGCCGTCTATAACACGGGCAGCACTTATATTAACAAAACTAATCACTCGGCCGTTATGTGTGACATAATCTCCGATACGATATCTGGCGGACACACCATTTAGACTCTGGTCATCCAAATACCATTTAATCTGAGGCAGCGGTGATGCAGAAGCGGCACAACGTAATGATATAGAGGAAGAGGACTCGACTATTATCTGGTCCTTAAACGTTTCCAACATAATTGGGGAACTGTCACCCAATTTCAATTGAGCGCTCGATTGCGACGATTCGTATTCCGTTTGAACTATACATTGATAGCAACCTATTGTTCAACGAAGAGATTTGGAATTTCATTTACGGTAAGTACTCTTATATACAATATATACTAATATATGATAACAGTTACTATTCAACCAAAACCAAAGCCAAAGACTACTCTAATGGATAATCGATTCCAAAACTTATTGAAATTATTTTTCAGTTATTTTCATAAAATCATTTAATTTTAAAAATGAAAGAATGACTGAAATTCTTTCAGAGTTTTAATATAAAATGTATTTTAAGATTAGTCCTAAATTATAACTTAAAGGAATCACTAAAATTTAATTAATAATTGAATGTCTATTCCGTCTGAAGTAGAGATAGAAGTTTTTGTTTAATTATTATAATAATACATATAATTTGTCTGCGAAAAAATTATTAAATCATTCCTTCATTATATTTAAAGTTAATCATATGACTAAAAACGTGTCTCTTTGTGATTATAATTCATTTTTAAATACATTAGTTAAATAGATTATAATACTCTGTATTACGTTAAAACAGTCTTGAGATAACTATCATTCCATAAATTTAATAATCATTTTTATCTCTGCTTTCGAAAAAAATTTGTCTCTTGAATTTTAAAAATATGGTGGACCAAGAATGTAACATAATGAAACATGGTAACCTCTTCTGTATCCATATAGTGATAGTCCTGGAGTCTATAGAAATAATAATATATAATCCGGAATCTAAATGATGGTATAGTTTAGGAGTTAATAGAGATATTATAGTATACCAAATAGAGATATAAAAGTGTTTTTAGAGATAATTCAAAAAAAGAATATTTATAACTTGAGGAACAAATATTGATATAAGTAAGTATAATAATAAAGGGGAGTGAACTCAATAATATGATATTATCGGAAAACACTTTTTGTCAGATAAGAGATAAAAATATCCTGAAATAGGAGATAAATTATTCGGATTAGAGTCTTGTTTATAATTAAGTTCTCCAAAAGAATCATAATTTTAATACTAATCAGATTCTGAAAATCCGTCGAAAATGATAATAAACACAGTTTTTGGTTCTAATGAAATGAAAGTACAAACAAATGAATATTTAGTATTCAAATCTAGAAGTTAATGAATGGTCACATTTATCTAATGTCAAAATGAATAGAACCCATACCAACCCAAATATGATATATAAAAGACTATTTTGATAGAGAAAACTGACACTAATTAGTGAATCAGTTTATGATAAATGCATAAAATTATTCAAATTCTTTTTATAACATATGTTCTCAATATATAAATTATGTATATTATGTAAATTGGGATTTAATTACAAACTTTTGTCGCACTTTCCGTTTTAATGTAGTTTTAAAACAAATTCTATAAGAAAAAGAGATTTAATGTTTTGAATGTAAGTTTCGCTTTACATAAACATATTTAGTGTTTGCAGTGAAGTGTGTTTTAAGGGGAAAATTGTTAGAAAACTCAACCTTCATATGAATTTTGGTTGTATTAGAATTAATATAATATAAGATATAATAATATGATATACTTTAATATAATATGTGATATAGAGTGTACAGACCGGCATCTTCTCTGATGATATTTCTAATATTAAGTAATGTCGGCTGAATGAGACGAACTCTTCCGTCATTGATTGTTCCACTGAACGAATCGGTGATTAATGGACGGCCGTCTTTAAGCCATATCACATGAAAGTTGATTGGATTAGTGGTTAGGGTACAGTTAAAAGTGGCGCTTTTGCCGATGTCCACAATCAATAGGTTAGGCTCTATATGAACAACAATTGGCGAAACGACCATCAATTTGATGCTAACTTTTTCTTCTCCGACAGAATTATTTGCGGCACAAATATATTTTCCTGAATGATAGGACAAAACCTGATTTATAATCAGAAAAGAGTCGTATATATGCATGTGTTGTGTCGACACAATTGGCGATATGAGACCACTTTCTTCTTCTCTATACCATCTGCGAAGTTGTGACACATATTGATAATCAAAGAAAATAGTTATTCCAACGCATCAGAAACCGATCGAAACCAATAGAAGAGAGAATAGAAGAGCGGAAATATATTTTTAGCAAAAGTCCACAAATGATTGATAGGTTTGTGTTAATAAATATAATATAAGAAATAGAAAAAACCTGTATTTTGGTGACGGCCAGGCCTGAGCCACACAAACCAACTCTACGCTCTCATCAACCCATGCCTTCACTGTGGAATGGGTCCAAATTCTGGGAGCGATACCCCCGTGAGGTTCTGTACACAATAAAGTTATATCCAATCAATGAATCGACTTTAATATTGTTTATATCAACCAATTCATCAAATAAATTGATTGAATCTTATTTAATAAATATTTTCCGATAATTATTCATTATATTGTATGTAAGAAAAGATAAATAAAAATTTATTTTTTTCAAAAAATTTAGTTCAACTAAATATTAAATAAAGAAAACATACATTATATACAGTATATATATAAATATATATAACTAAAGCAATTCTTTGAACAAATATAAGTCTAAAACATTTCTTATACTTTTCAGTACAAAATCTAACAAACTTTAAGTGTATTTGTTGTTAAACTAAACAGACTTATAATACATTTCAGTTCATTTGGAAAGTAAATACTTTTATAAAATATATTTTTCAGATAAATTTTTGTTCATTGATTTGATTGGAATATCAAACAAAGAATTAGTCCTCACCGGTAACGATGAACTGTCCCGACAATGAACTGGTAATCACTTCATGTGTCAACTGATGACGGGTTTGACATCTATAAGAACCGATATCTTGTTTGGATGTATTTCTAATTAATAGTTCACCGGTTGATAGGATAGTATAACGAGAATCTATTGGATATAATTCAAAAAATGTGTTATTTTATAGGAAAAATTCAGTCAAAGGTTTTTATATTTCAAATAAAGCTGTGATTATATTAGAAACAGAAGGGCTTAAAGAGATAACAATTTAGTTATCGTTAGTTCTGCAACAAATGATCTCAAATTTGTGTGAAGAGTTAACCTCAGAATTGAAAAAAACTAATATCACTCTAAATGATATTCTTTAGTTTAAATGTAGACCAAAAGATAAATATAAACACAAATGAAACACAAGATATTATATTATTGTACGAAATGATAGATTACTATATAAACGCAATGCACTGATGCTCTAATACTAATAAGGAAATGACTTTCCGGCCTTCCCTACCATTAGATTGGCCTCAAGGTGTGAATCGAGAAGAAAAAAATGTAGAAATATTGCAAATGTTAACTGTATTGAAGAGGAGATCAATGAATGAGAAACGAATTACCATCACATCAATGATTCTGTACAATAAAACTATGACAGACACAGCCTTAAAGATTGTGCCTCAAAGATTGTACTTCAATATCCAGAGCAAACACTACAATACAGTACAGTATATTGGCTTTCATTTAAGGAATCAAAGAAATTGTTTTCAAATTATATATATATTCTTTTGTTCTTTAATTTTTTTATATATAAAATATTTTTTTAGAAAAAAAATATGTTTCGATTTGATGTTCATTTATTTTATTTGAATCGATGTTGAAATAAAGCATTTCATAACTAAAGGCAAATAAATTCAAATCCTTAGTATTTGAAAGTAAAATATAATTCCCAGCGATTTCCGGGATTGGGTTTACTGTAAAAGACTATATTTTGAGTCAAATATACTACATATTATGGTTTAATGATATCTTTAGTTTGTATGGATGGATGTTCGGTGGATTGGGTTGCAATCAGTTTTGTATGAATAGAGGGACGTGAGAGCGGTCTCGCGTGTATAACAAGAAATGGTTGGCACAAGAAATTGGTCGCTTCCTATGCTTTCCGTTTCTTTAGGAGCAAAAGTTCCTAATTTTTTTGAGATCGACTTTTATGGCAGAATGTTATTCATCTTTTGGATCTACACTTTCCTCAGGGAATCACAATCGTTGGATACTTTAGCTGTGAGCACAAGAATGTGAGAAACATAATAACGTGCCGTAAAAAGTTTAGAACTAGTGTTGCAGAAACACTATGCTCTATACAAGTAAAGTACAAGTATATACTAGAGATACAGGCGCTCACACTCACACCAGACATACACAAACTGCTAGTTGTGTTCTACTATTACAATATTTATCAATCGATTATTGTGTGCAATGCATACCATCGCTGGTATCGCATAACTTAACATAACATAAGACGACCGACGCTCACAACAGTCACTATCTTTGTTCAACATTTGCAACAAAGCGTTTAAAAACAATTTCATTTCTATTGTCCATTGATTCCTAAATTGATAACTTATGTGACTTCAATTTTTCAACACATTCTCCAACAGAATATACGATTCTAACACTTATTTCAACAAAACATATAATGTTTGGAATTTGTGTAAAACAGGAAATTCTCTGATAATGATAACCAATAATAGGTTCAAATAAACACAATACAAATATAGCATAAAACTAATGTTATATTAATATATTTCTATTTTCTTTGTAATTATTTTGGTTTATTTTATCTTTAATAACTTGGAAAATGCAGTCATATATTAGAATATAAATTATTGAAATAGTTTTATTTGAAGTCTTAAGAATTACCCTAATTTCCCGCATATAAGCCACAACTTATCTATAGAAAAAAGTGAAAATATAGTCAAAGTATTTATAAAAGAGGTGCGGCTAATATGTGAGCACAGTTTTCATAACAAAAAATTAATCCCTTCAAGCCATGGCTTATAAGTGGGAAATTAGGGTATTAGATTACCTGAAATGAATACCTAAATAGTTTAAGTTGGGTCTCCTCAGATCAAAAATATTTGAGAATTGGAGATCAAATTGCTTTGTTGTAAAAAATTTCTATATTTTTATTCAGTAAAAATGTATAAAATTGTATACAAATGATGATCGATAAGAGTGAAGATCAAAAAATGTCAGAATTTTTTTAAGAATTCTAATACAGAAAACTTTTTAGGTTTACTGTATTGTATCGTATTTTTGAAAGTTATCCCTCCGAATGGATTTCTAGCAATTCTTTTAAAACAATTCCTGTATTAGAATTTCAAATCAATTGTAAAGAGTTCACAACTGAATGCTTAAAATGAGTGAACTCTTCAACAGAGAATATATTAGAAAACATCGATAAACTGATTAAACGACAGTTTTTAGAACATATATAAGAATCGATGTTTTGTTTAAATCTAAGAGTTAATAGAATGAGAATATTATTTATCAGAAGTGATTAACTAAACTGAATAAGTTATGAGAGAAAGTCATTGTTTAGTTTATGATAATGTTTGAAATGCCTAAAACTTCTCAAATGTTTGCCTAATGTATCCCTTGAGGTGTTTTGAATAGAGAATGATTAAAGAAGAGATGATCACAGCTTATAAGCTAACAGTGCCAGTGCTAACAGTGCTCTCTCTTCTCTTTTTGTGCCCTTCGCTCAGCCCATCATATGAGTCACTGGAGATATAACGGCTCTTAAGTTGGTCTAACATTGCATACAGAGGTCATAATGTCTTTATTCAAAGTGAAGAAAATTGTATTGAATGGCAATAAAACAAAGTTTATAACGAAATACTTTCTTTATTTTTATTAAATTAAGTTTACGATCATTTATGAGAAATATAAAGAAATACTCGTCTCTAGAAATAGTCTTCATCTCTCCATTACATTATTTTTGCTGAATCTCATGTCAACACAATATTAGAAGCAAAACAACTCATTCTTTATTAAGTATTTCACATCTAAATCGCTTTTCAGTTACCTTTTATTACACTTTTTTCAGTTAAAAATCCATTTTATTCCATATAATACTATCAATTTTATTCATTGATAAACACTTTGAAAATAGTTTATCTAAATCTATATGTTTTGAATAAAGTTAAATCCATTATTCTTAGGTCTTTTTAAATATATAATTTCTAACTAAAAATTCTTTTGCAAAGATAACAGAATGAATGTCTTCTAAAGATATAAAAGGATTTTTGTATTCAAAGAATTGTATGAATGTATTTGTAAAATATTTTATATGAATCTTCAAAATTGGTTTAATTATATTGATTTAGTTCAGTGATGAAAGGAATTATAAAATTGATTAGAATTTGCACTTAAAATACTCTATCATTTACTCAATTGATTTATATAATATGATTGCTATCATAAATAACAATTTGGCAAAACTTTTTTTGGACAAACTTTTCAATAAGAGGCCAACAATTCAATAAAAGATAAACAATTTAACTGAAAAAAGTCTAACAATGTTTAGTTGTAAAAAATTATTGACGGCTTTGGTTTTGCTTTTGTTATTTCTATATAAATAACGAACATTTGGGCACTGACTTAGTGAATGAGTGGTAAGACTGGAGGAACAGTAAACAAGTTGGGACTGTTAGGACTGTTATGTTGGAAATACTATTTTTTTAGGTCATATAACACTTTAATACATTTTTCAGGCAACCATTTACTGACCATCTATTGTATTGCTTTATAAATGAATTGATCACTGGGTCGGCACATCATTCATCGGCGCATCCCTTCTCAAAATAGTAGTTCTATTTTTCTTTTCTTTTTCTATTATAGTTCACATTTTTATTTCTATTTTTGTTCCATTCGTTTCACATTTTCTATACATTTCCACCCATTTTTACAGAATCGGCCAAAAACTGAATTTATCATATTTTTTGACGCTCTTAAGTGAGATAAATGAGTGCAACCATTCTTTCCAAACCAACCGCACAACACTTCCAACACTATTATATACTCTATATTTATACTTATTTTACTCTTTCATACAATCTTTGAGAGTAGACTTCATAACCTATTCTGAATCACTTAACAATATATCTAAAATTTTATTCAAAAAATTATATCTTAGAAAAATTTTCAAATTAATTAAAGGCTAATATATGAAGATTATTTCCATTTTTAACTGTATATATGATAGAATATATATTAATTCTGATAAATCTATACAGTATTTCATAAAGTTTGCATAATTACCTGTCTCATAAACTAAAATAAATGAAAAATTCTGAATAAAATTACATTATAAATAGTACATGGATTCGACTAAAAACTAAAACCTTTTGAGGATTAAAATTTAGTTAAATTTTAACCATAAATATATTAAAATATTTAATCACTAATATCTACACAAATGTCAACTATCCATCAAATATATGGTTTATTGAACGATAGAAAAAACATTATATACAGATTTTAATCATAATTCCTAAAAAATATCCATTAGTGACTCATATTATCTTTGCCCCCAAAACGCTTGAAAAAATTCATATATCAATACATATGAGGACATCGGATCCAATGAGTTTGCATCCAATCTTTTTATTAAATATTTTGTTATTAGAGTATATACCGTATATGTATTACATTTTTGATTAACGGGTAAAAGTGTTGAGCTTTTTGATGGCCCGAAAAATAAATTACAATTAATATATTGAAAGGTTTTACATTTCATATTCTTCTCAGTCGTTTCATATCAATATAAACAGAGAAATATTTTCGTTATATGATATGATATAACTATTTCTCGTAAACCAAACTTATTATTAGTAAAAGTCATTTGTTTGTCAATAACACTATGTATTCGTGTATTCGTGTCTCGTTTTTTATTTGAGATGAATCGCTATTTTAGTTCAACTTTCATATAAGATAATCCTAACTGTCAGGTCTCCTATTTTTAATATCGGTTGAAGACATGTTTGATATTAGTTAGCTTTCAATCTATTATCCATTACTTTAATCCATTTGTTTCTTACTTTTCTCAATATCGATGTTATTCAATACATTGTCTTCACTTAAATTCACGACAATTTAATTTCATTGAATCCACTTTCAAATAATATTATTCTTAATATTCCTAAAACAATCTCTGCATTAAAACAACTAAATGTCAAGGATTTCGACATTTTTAGAGACCATTAGATTCAAAAACTATTTAAAACTCTTGTTTAAATCAAAACTCATTTATTATATGAATATTATTGTAATTTTGTTTCCATAAATATTATCATTTATTTTGTTAAAGAATGAGAATTTGATTGATTTAGTGTTGAATTCAGATATAATTATTATTTAGTTGTTTAAGAGGTTGTGCCCAATGGAAAGGCGTTCGCGAATCCCTATAATTCCTAATTAAAGTAAGCGATTCTCAAAATTGATAATAATTAGCACATATTCATATTACTAAAGTCAGATTTAGATTCAGGTAAACAAACGCCTGCGTTAAGTCATTCCGCCAT
>JAQFYS010000162.1:0-10505 GCA_034694945.1 Carabodes femoralis | reverse complement strand
ATTTTTACTCAATAGTCAGACCTAAGCTGTAGAGATCGCTCACATTGTCTGTCAATGATTTGCACTAAAGTATCATTTCGGGTACTCTACCAGTTGTTGTACAATATTATGTTTTATTCTAATATTTTAATGCTAAAATTGAGATGATATTTATTTTAGATTAATCAATGGTGGGAATTAAAGGAATTAAAATGTCTAAAAGTTTAAAATTTGTTTTTATTAATTCAAAATTTATAAAATTTTTAACATTTGCTAACATAGATAATAAATTTTGAATAAATAAATAAAAATTCTTCTAAACTTTGGCTTTTAAATTGAAATAACTATTTATTAATATTATAAATATCCTCTCAATGAATGAATTTTATGAATGAATGAATTGAATCCTCTCAAATCATTCCAATTAGAACTTTCATACTAATCAATTTGTCATTTCAATTGGCCCCGATTACAAACAAACAGAGATGTTTGACCCGATCTCTGACACTGTATATAACCCTATTTTAAAAAATTAGTATTACCTAGTAAATATTATCCACCGTCTCTTTTATGTATGAATCGGGTGTTTTATTGAATAAAATAATAATTCTATATAAGTATTATAAGTTGTATGGAAAACATCAATATTGATCAATGCTATATATAGTATACTGTAGTTTCCAACTGATGGGAAATATGGGAGGACTTAAGAGTTAGTATCAAATAATTATTAATAATACATAAAAATAAATAAATACAAAAGTAATGATCATAAGGTTGTGACCTATGGTTTTGCTTTGAGAATCTTCACATCTGTTTTGTATCGGTTTTTTATATTCAGACAATTGTCACGACTGTAGCGGTCGGTTGTGTCGATTCAGTGAAGTCACGACATGATAATAGTTTGCAATCATTTCTATTTAATATTTTGGAACTTTTTTTGAATTTACACTTTTTTTATTGAATTATTTTATAGGACTCTTATGTATTGTATTAGCAATCAATCTAACGGTCAATTAGAACAACAATAAAATTTAATAATTTATAACTATTTGCCAAATGATTATGTATTTGAAGATATTATCAATTCATTAAAATAGACACAAATTGTTAGCTAATGAATGGTTGTGCGACTCATTCACAATGACTGACAAATTGTGACCATATTTGAGAATTATTTGAAAAACAAAATTCGTATAAAAGTGTTTAGAAACTGACAGATTTGATGATAATCTGAACTTTCAGTTATAATCCGATTCATAATACGTTTTGATTATAGCGTAATCTGACATAACATAACATAATATAACTTAGTTTTAGACAATCGCTAAGCTTTTGTTGGTCTATAATATAATCAAGTTTTCGGTATTTTAGAAACAATACGATCCGATTTCGAGGATACATGTCTTTGATGTGATTTCAATGCAATGTGAACTTCCCAAAGGGACTGCCGTTCGATTGCGAGTAAGCCTTTTGAACAGAGATGCGACCGATCCGGAGCTGATCCGACACCGAGAGATGCCTTTGAATAATTGAATAGCAATGTTGAGTGTTTTGCTTCCAATGCATTGCTTTCGGCGTTGATTTAAGCTCTTTGTGTGCACTGTATGTCAAATAGTATTAAGAGTCGAGTAATACGTAAGTACTTCGATATGTATTCTTCAGCTCAAACCTACAAAACTATAATGTGATTGCATTCGAGTCTCTCGCAAACTCTCTTTCTCTCTCTCTCTCTCTCTCTCTCTCTCTCTCTCTCTCTCCCGGTCTATCCTGTGTTCTGTTTCCAATTTCTAGCTATACATGTGAGGCATCGCTGGTCTCGTGTCTGTTTCAGTGCTCACAAAATGTTTTCGGGTGTGGTTCATGTGGTTTTGCTCATTGATAGGTGCGGTCCCAGTCTATTGTCTGCCAAAACTAGTATTACATGTGATGATGACAATGATGAGCACTTCTTGATTAAATAATATGAATAGTGGGCACCCATTTAGTGGTCGCGCTCTCACATCAATATAATGAAAACACTTCATATGAATTAGTTTCGGAAAGTATTTATCCATTTTGTCGATGCATTTGGAAAACTACAAACATTTTTGATTTATTTGTTATCCTATTATTGCTTACTCTATTAAGAGTAAAAATATTAGTGAATTCACAAAATAATTATCTCTGAGAATCAAAACTCAAATATAGATTCGGTTTTTTATTTAATTCTAATTTTAAAAACAAAGAGTTTCTGAAATAATAATTTGTATATAAATTCATTGAAAGCTATCAATCATTCGATACAATAGTAAAGTTGACTCATATTTATAATCAATAAGTAGTTCTTCATATAATTTAAGTTAATTTCGATAGAGTTTGTCATTTGTATAGTTAGAGGAATTGTCAATAAATTGCTATTAAACTCTGTGAGCACCTGAGCCTTAAGTCAATTCCATTTAGATTGAATAAGAACTGATTGGTGGGCCTATAATTCTGTTTTATAAAGACATAGCATAGCATTGATTGAATTAAGTTCGGGCCAAACGGCACGCGTTCGCCTAAATGCAATTCAAATAGATGTGGATGCAATCCAAATGCTATCCAAATGCAATCCAATGCAATCCATTTGGATCCAGTGCTCCCATGTATTAACGGCACGTGTTCTGCGTTCAGCCCCACATATCGCCGCTATGTTTGGCGATCAATGATCACATTAACTGTAGGCCTACACAATTGGTAGTATATGCCCGAAATGCAGGTGCACTACATTACAAAAGTATTGAATGACTAATTGTCATGTATTACTATATTTGTTCGAATGAGCATTATTTTCATACATTATATACATTACATAGAGTACAGGGTTTCCAATTGACAACAATTTTTGGGATATATTCGAAATTATTTAACATAAGATGTTTTACATAACTTTTAAATAATATCTGATTGAATGAATGATTATTTAATTTTTGGCAAACATTTTGGGTTTTGTTAGTATTACAGCTATAATCGCATCGTCTCTTCATTTATATATTTATAAAGTAATGCATTATTTAATAAAAAGTATTTAAACTTTAATTTTTCTCAAACTCTTAAACGACTAAATCCTTACTGTTGTTGACCTCCCGGTCCGTTCACTGCAGAATATTTCATACGTTTTTGTTTTTGTCTTTGATTGCAGAACCAAACTCTAACCACATTCTTCTTTAGGTCTAATTTTTCAGCGATCGCTGCAATTTTTTCACCTGAAGGCCGGGGCTGTACAGAGAAGTAGGCCTCTAACGAACGTTTTTCAGGCGCCGCTATTGAGGTACGTTTTCTCTTTTTATCACTGGAGGGTAAGACACACAAATCAGCTCCATTGTCTCTATTATTGTTGCGATTCTTCCTGGCCTGTGCTTCTGCCGCCTCCAACCAGGCCTGCAGTATCGGCTTCAACGCCACCATATTATTGTGGGACAGAGTTAACGACTCGAATCTATCAGGTTTTCCAGTAATGTATTGTTTAAATATTAGTTAACAATATATTATATAATTTAAGTTATATTATATTATTATATTCAATAATAGTAATAAAATATGAGAATAATATGAGTTATATTAGTATGAAATGAGTTTACCTGCAAATAGTGCTTTGAGAGAGTGAACCGACTCCGGGAAGCTTCAAATTGGCTAAAGCTTTGCCGACATCTGCCTGAGTGACCCCTAATTTTATACGTCTTTGTTTGAACCTCTCGGCAAATGCTTCGAGTTCTCGAGGATCGGCGTCTAATAGCGATGGATCGGCCGAAACATGATGTGGAGAAGAAGCTCCAAAGGAACTGTGATGAATGGGATGGTGTGGGCCGTGATGGTGGTGATGGAATGGATTCTGGATTTGATGAGTTGTCAGTTGACCGGCAGAGGGGTGATGATGAAGACCAGATATCATACCATTGACTGCTTTTTAAAATTTTAGATTTTCATTATTAATATTGTTTTGATGGCAATTAAAATAATCCAACCATTCATAGGGTTGTGATGATGTGCATGAGCTGAATACAGAGCGGAAGGTGCATGTAATTGAGCGCTGGTTGATGATCCAGGATGGTGCGATACGTCAGATGCCTGAGCTGCCAAACCTAATGCTGCCGGTAATGAGCCAGACATAGGGTCGGCTGAGAGGAACTCATGAACCTCCGACGGGTGATGCTGTCGGCTTTGCATCATATGGTGATGATATGCCATCGATGACATGTCGGGCTTAATGTTAGTTTGGTTACGATTACTCAGGTCATGAAGTTCAGCAGCGGATACATCCAGTCCTGCAGCGGTGAATATATTCGATCCCTACAATTGCAACGATCGCACCGACAAATAGTTGTGTTGTTTGAATGAAACGAATTAAACTTATTATAGCTATTAATTTGCATTAATTGCTATTTTGATCGATGAGTTATAGTGAGTGCATGTCTTGCATATCAACTACGATATGATAACTGTACTAAACTAGCGAATAGAGCATAGGATAGAATACGTGTGCACTGAGAGTGAATCTCTGCTCTGATAAGCACACAATCATGTATACAATATATTTATATTTGATTTGATGCAAGCATTTAATTAATTCATAATAAGTTCAAAATAAAACAAAATGATATAAAGCATTGAAAAGTATAAAGTATTTAGAGATCAATTGAATCTCTCTTTAATTCATTTATCGGTTGAATTGTTAGAGGAGTTGTAGTTTTGTTGCCCAAAGCGCTTAAAATAAATGTAAACTATTTGATAGTAAAACATATACTGTATGTCATATATACCACAAATTTATGCAAATGGAGTACTACTTGTGTTCACTGTTGGCATTGCTATGAGATGTGTTTCGATGGTATTCCCATTTAGAAAACACCATTTAATTATTAAAGGGCGCCATATATAATGCAATTCACTTTTTGTGCCTTATTATAAAAACATGAACGAAGTAGAGCCCAGACCCCAATTAATAAATAAAATATTTCTCTAATCATAGACTATAGACACACACCCAACAGACCCAACAGACACGCAGTGCTCATGTAGTGCTCATTTCTTTTAGAAGCAAAAGCAGAAAACTTTTAAATAGTTTATAAAGGCATACAAGCCATGCAAAAATCATGCAGACATCAAACCAGCACCGGAGCACATATATAAGTGCTTGTGATGCTTAGTTGCCGCCACAACCCTCAAAGAACGCCAATGAATGGGACATTAAAACTACTTTTCTTTCAATTTCTTTCAATTCTTTACTCTCTTATCATATTTTAATAGTCAGTGCATCGCAACGAAGTGCTATTTAAGGGGCGAAAACTCAGTCATCGCTAGCCTTAAGATATCGCAAGTTTTGTTAAAAACAGTTATAATTCGTGTTATAATTACTGATGTCTGACTGACACGCGATTCTGTGAAGTGATTTCAACTCAAATAACCCAATATTTAAAATAAATATTTTACTGGAATCTACTGTTCAGTGTTTGGAGTTATGTTTGGATTTGTTTTGTTGTAAGTTATAAGTGATAGTGAATTGAATTCTTACCGGAGACGAGTGGTGAGTGTTGGGTGTCATAGATGGACAGTGTCTCCTCATATCTCTGTGATGAATAGTTGTAGGAGTATAAGGAGATGGAGGAGAAAATGTTCGCGAAGGGGAATTGACAGAGGATGAGAAGCACGAATTAGGACTTGTTGTCTTTATTAAAGTATTATTCATAATATTATATATAAATATTGCAGTGAAACTCACTCTTTGACAAAATCTAATGCATTTTGGAGTTGAAGATGAGAGAACTGATAGATATTGTGGATGGTTTGCTCTAGTCATGCCCGTTCCTCTATTGCTAAGCCTCCGCTCTTCACTGAACCAATCAGAGTACTGTATAGGCCATACCTGCAGACACACAACTACAAAGTAAAGTATACTTTTTGATAGAAGTTATGGTACGGTTGGATGTATGGAATGTATGGATCTAAGTATAGATTCACAATAGGGTTATGCCGGAGAGTGGGTCTCATCAAGTAGTCATCTATTATTCCATTTAATGTCATTTTGTGTTACTCTCACTTAATTTAATATAATTGGTATTTTGAGTGATCTTTTTGTGCAAACACATAATTGTCATGCACTCAATGGCACGCATTTATGCCCAACAAATAGTTATCTCAATCTTAACTACACTCCCCCTTCCATCTATAGCCCCTCTATAGCCCCTCTACTTCTCTACTTCTTTCCATAATTTTCATTACATAAGATTAAAATATTTTCATTTGTTCTGAGAGTGACAGTGACTTAACAGTGTTTAGAATGAGATAAATAGCAATTTAGAGTATAAGAGCTAATAAGGCATTGGGACGATATATTTGGCTGCAAATGGCTTTGAAATGGCATTGTTTGGCACATTAGTGGTACTATTGTGTGAATGAGCTTTAGTTTAGAGTGTAGTGTCTAATCATTTGAAATGTTAGATCATTGTCGTGGACACGGAAATCGCATTTAGACTCATCATTGATTTGCTTTGTTTAGTGTTGCAACAGTTGGCCCAACACTCCAAACACTCTATGCATTTCACTCTATTTCATCTCCGCATCCAACTGTCCATTGCTTGTGTTGGTCTTAATTCTCTAGTGTATCGGTGCTGCCAAGGATTCACCCAACGAAACATATGGATTAATGTTCAATTGTTAATCCAATCTATTGTGAGGGGAGGCCTGATATACAACCGAAGGCATTACAAGCGAACGCCTCTGCCTCTGGATCCCAGAGCACTGGAGGGTCAAGTAAGACAGACAAGTATTACATTCATTCACTATTGTAACGTCACTCTATTCAATAGAATATAGCCCTCTATATAACTGCTCATACAATGAATTAAAATAATCATAATAACAGTTTATGACATTATATTCTTTCATATCGTACTCAATATATAACGATATACTCCATATATTGACTCCCGAGTGGATACACAGGATATACACCACAGTCTCAATACACTAAATAATAAGCATTAAAAGATTACAATTTTGACAATATATGCACTCAATTTATCATATAATACACTAACTCTACCGATAATACTCTACAAAATATACTCCATTCAATACTAACAGTTACACTCTCTCTCTCTCTCTCTCTCTCTCTACTTCAATAGTACTCAATAGTCACTACTTTTCTACTTCTAATATACCAATTATTCACATCTCATATCAACAAAAGTTATTATTTATTTTTGAAAAATATATTTTATTTTTTGAATGATATTCCATTTCTTTATATGAATGAAAAAAATAGTTCAATATATTACTGCATAACATTTTATAGTAAATTATTAGATATATATTAAAATTAGTTTCTAGTCTTTATTGAGAAGTGGATTCAATGTTTTAATTGATAAAAATTTAGAAAAAAGAAATAATTAACTGAATTGATATGTTTTGATGAGAGTCTTATTTATTGGACCACTTCTACAGTGATTTGTTGTTCCATTCAATGACTTATTATAGTTTGGATTTATTTATTCATGAATTAATGCAATGCAGAGTCTAATCAACATTTCTCAGATCGAAACCAACTTTATAGCAAACTGTGCGTGAGTTAGACTACTATATACTCCTACAATACTGAAGCTGTGTGTCGGAGCTCTTAGACTAGAGTTAGTACAATACACTATCATTTGTGTTCTATTCGAGAAAATATTATAGCGAAAGGTTAGCTTTAATGATATACTCGTCTATACCTCGTGGAAGAGCTCTCACGCAGTAGACCAACAAAAAACAATTTTATTCTCATCTACACTGAACTCAACTTTTCTACAGTTCACTACAGTTCTGTACCAGTGCTCTACCGCTCTTAGTATTCATTATGAAAAAACCCAAACCATCTGCGTTTTGATTGTTAGCACACATTCAGATGCTATACAGAGTATATCCGAGTATATACTCTTCCAAAATATCTACTACGCCCTAAAGCACTGGAGTTTGGCTTTAGGTCGTCATATCATCAAATGATAGTTATCAATAAAATCATCGAAATTGTAAATATCTATTGACTAAAAACTGATCGATTTTCTAGTTTTATACTAACACTACTGTAGACCAAAAAACCAGCACTCGATTTGCAGGTGTTTCCTACTCTTTGTTTATCATTTACTTCAAAATTAAGTTATGAATGAAATACAAATACTTTATGCAAAATCGGACAAAATTGAGCAAAAATTGATTAATTGATTGTCTAATTAAAACAATGGAAAACTAACTGCAAGAGAAGTTTGGAGTTTGGTTTAGACTTTAGAGGAATAGAAGTTTGTCAGTAATCATATGTAAAGAGCAATTGCTGTATTGAGATAGTGTTTGAGGAAGACGTGGCAAAGAGTGAAATGAATTAAAATTTGTTGTGTTGTTGGGTTGTGTCTAACGGCTGTTTTATGTGCTGCCACTTTTCATGTCATGTTATAAATGTTACGCCGGGGAAACATAGCAAAAGAGCACAAATTGAGTTAAGATTGCATTGCTTGCATTGCCAGCATTGCCAGAATACTTGGCTTTAGCTTTAGCTCCGGTATCATATGAAGGATATGTAGCAATAGAGCAATAGTGGAATGGATGCGAACTCATGCAAAATTCACAACTCAATCATGTTAGCCAAACGCCACTATGTTCTCTCTATTCCCCACTGAATTAGAAACTACCGGAGCCAATCCAATACGAGATGCGCGAACCAGAAGAGCAACATAACCGACACAAACACATAAACCAACTTAATATTTGAGATTATATTCAACATCAATATATACCGATTTTGAATATTTGTTTTATAAGTCGTTTTCTCCTAAACTTTCACAATATCTATAAATGTGCTTAAATTCAAACAAATCGTTTCCATTATGACAACTAATTTTATAATTTATTCTTTAATACAATACTAACTCAAAATATATCTAATCATTTGTACGTTCAAATGGCAAACCATTCGCATTCAATCCTAACATTTCATATTTGAAAACCAATTTTTGTTATATTTTTTTAGTCCAAATTTATTTACTGAATAACAAAATTAGGAACTCTGAGGTCGATATGTGTTCTACTCTATCTCTATCTGTGCTTATATTGAACTGACTGTGCCTTTCATTTAGTCTTTTTATTTTACACTCATCTTTGGCTTTAAGAGTAGAGAATGTTAGAGAATTGGTAGGAATGGCAGGAATGGTAGGATTGGTAGAGTAGAGTAGAAAGTATTAGACTAATATGTGAATTGATCCCTGTAATGGCAGGTGCATTCTAGTGCATTATTTTCTCACCTGAATACTAACTCTTAGTAAAGGCGGAGACTTTTATACAATAGAAAAGAGGACTAAGTTTAGTGCTCTAATCATTTATCATATTCAATAATTATTTGCCTAAATCCCAGCTGACAGCCATTATAACCGGTGTAAGATTATATGGCAGCCAAACTTAGACCTATTCTATTCCAAGAACAGACGGCTCTCTTCTATCCGACCCTTTCTTTTCTTATGGATAATATCAACTCTGCTCTCAAATTATTAATGTTTTGGAGTTTAGCTTTTTATAACTCAGTCTTTCAGTTATTGTTCGTCACATTAATTATTAAATCATTTAGTGTTTAATGAAATAAAAGTCAATGAATTAAAAGCATATATTTTTAACAACACTTTTCATAATTATATTTTCTTATTTAATGAATATCTTTAAGTGTTTGCAACTTATTCCTAATAAAATTTAATTTTATGGATATTTTCATTCAATAATGTTTTATTTTAATCAATTTATCAAAATTACATTAAAATAAACCAGGAATAAGCAAGGTCTCCATTATATATATAATTAAGGAGAAATAGGAAATTTTGGATAACATTTTTAACATAATGTTATTTTGTAATCAATACCAATACCAATGTTGCTCTTAATTAAACACAACCACAATCTGTATTAAAAAGATATTATATTAAATGAACTGAAAATTGCAATTTAATATTACTAAACGTGTGCTTCAACTAATGAATCAAATTTTAATTTTAGTCAGCATTTGATGTAAAGAATTGTTTGTATTATTGTTATTAAAATTTATGCGAAGATATAGATTCTGACATACATTAAAATAAACATTTGATTTATATTAAAAATTCAATGAAAACAATCAAAATATTAATGGAATTTATATCGTAATACATGTTTGCAGAACATGAATATTAAAGAACTTATGCTAATAGTCTAAGAGCACAGGCATATCATATCATGAAATTTTAATTGATGGGCCCATAATTTGACACATAATAACATATACACTCTATGTTTGACTATTGAATGACATAATATAAGATTGGTTATGAATGGCACAACCAGGTAGGTATGATTGCCTAACCAAAACCCAATCATCATTCCTTTAGATTTGATATTTTCTATATTTTTAGTCCACATTCTCTCTAAACTCTACTGTATTATAAAACTTCTATTATGATCCGCTTAAGACTTATATACTAAAATAAGCTCTAATATAATATTCTGCTCATACCTTA
>JAQFYS010000161.1:0-10530 GCA_034694945.1 Carabodes femoralis | reverse complement strand
ATTTAGCGTAATTTATCATAAATTAAGCTTAATTTACAGTAAATCGCCGTAATATAGCGTAATTTATCATAAATTACAGTAAATAGTGATAAATTACATTTTAAAATACCCCCTCCTAGACCCTTCCTGGAAAAAATTTTCATGTACTCTTTCTGAGGTCGAGCAGTCTGCGCATCACTGAATTAAGATATAAATATTATATCGTTATTAATTGTTTGAATAGATCCCATCCAATTATAAAATATAAAGTTTAATGAGCATGGTGACCAAAGTCCACAAATAGTATCTTCGTATTTATTTTCAAAGCGAATTCATTTTCTTTAAATAAAACAATAATCGCCGACAAATTATATATTGAATTCATTGCCATTTCCTTTCTTTGATATTTTGGCACTTCTTTGATAGTAATTTATAATTATTTACAATTAGTTTATAAATATATTTATACTTTAAATTTGTATATATTTATAGCCGAATATAATATACAAAAAACTGATTAAAAATTATTTGTTTATGAATTAAATAAATGTCTTATAATTCAGTTTTCTATTAATAAAAATTGATTTGTTGTCAATAAAACTATTTTATAGTTCACAGGATTTAGTCTGAAATGCTTTAGAAAACGCTCCGCCGGCTAAAAATCCGCCGCCGTGATGGTAGGACGATCCACCACCACTGGTGGCACTGCATCCTATACCTGTGCCCGTCCTGTAAGCTGTAGTAGAAGTGGCGTCTTTGCGTTGAGCGTATATATTGAGTCCGGGTATAATATGTACGCGCAAACCAATCGAATCGCCGGCAAATCGGGCCCTCATAGCGGCCCCCTTTCGGGTGAATGTCACGTGAGATTTGCAGCAACAATAATAAAATAATTTATTGAATGCTTCTCGAAAATCACGATTTGTGGCCGCATATAGGTATGAATAAGTGCATGAATTGGCTAAAGCTATCCACCACATGGTATCCAGGTAATCCTGTGGCACTGGATTGATCGGATGGATTATCATCGCTACTACCTGTCAATTAAATTAATTATTTCATATTAATATACGGTATAAAATATTAACTTTATTCGACTATAATTTTTTAAATATAGTAACTATTAGTCTCCTGTAGTTCTCAATATAACCAGACATACCGTATGTTCTAATTAGTGAGACAAAAAAAAGTAGAACAAATCTATCTAGTATAATTTTGCAATTTATCTAAAGATAAGGGAAATAAATTGAAGACCTATAACATCAAGTATAAACCTATTCGATATAAATGATATTTTAGTTTTCATACTTTATAAACAACATGAAGTGCTTTTATATTAATGGATAGCAACTTAGTATATATTTTTGATGATACTTTCTGTCTGAACTTTATATAAAACAGTCTCTTATAAATTATAACACCTTAATCATCAAACAATATATATTTTTAATTTATCGGATAAAAGATTGAATCAATAACTTATTGTTCAGTAATTTTTCTTATAATTAATTGGTAGTAATTGAGTACTAAAAATAGTAAGCCCTTAATGCCAACAAATTGTTCGCCGATTATATAAGAGAACTCGACATAGACTTAGTTATATCATTAGTTGATCTCAAACTTATATAACAATCCAAATATTTTTTTTTCTATTTTAGGATTCGATGTCTTGAAAAATATTAATCAGAAGTTTGATTCGTATTTTATTAAACTAAATAAGAGCTTAAAAGTTAACTGAATTTCAGTCATTTATATTTTCTAACAAATGAATGAATGAATTGAAAGAAATTGAAAGGTTTTCCTATTTTTTTCATTGAAATCAATTGATCAGAAAAATGATGACATTTTGCCGACGGAATACCAAATAAATAGAAAATTAGTTTATAATAAGACTAATAGAAGCTATTCGTTAATTAAATTTAATTCTCCGACGAATATATAAAACTTCATTTAAGAAGCTTTAAGACAGAAAAAAGTATTAATTATCTGAATCTGAATTAAATACAATTTCCGTTATATTTAACTCTAAATTATTAAGAAATAACTTTACAAATCTTTTCTGTGAAAAACTGCTATTAAAAGGAATTAAATTCATAAATGAGTAAAATATTTATGAAATAGAAGTAATTCTTGAGTATTGTATTATTACTAATAATTTATTAGTATTAATAGATTATATTCTGTTTGGAATTCTATGAAAATCAATAAATATTTTGAGGGCTCAGAATAGCATATCTGTAGGAAGTGTTGAGTGAATTGTGAATTGAATTAATAAATGCATACCAAAGGCATCCACATCGCCATTGATATTAAGTAAACGATTACATTTGACTGCAATAGATAGCCATCGGTCAGTATGAAAGCAGCGGTCGGATCACCAGTAGTTTCGATTTGCATCTTATAGTTCTTATATTGGAATAAAGAGCGCACGAAATACCACAGAGTTATTAATGTGAATAATATTACAGTACCTGTGAAACAATCAAATCAATAAGAATTAATATTTTAAATTACTGCCAATCAGACAACATATTGTGCTTAATATACATCAAATTATTCTAACATTTTAAGTCTCTGTTTATAACCACTAGAATTCACTTTCATTTTTAGCTCAAGAATTTAAGAAATATTTGTTTCAGTGGCCTTTTATTAATTTAATTTAGTAATAAATTTGAATATATTTAAATATAGAATATTAAAGTCTGGATCCACCCAATAATCTAAATATTTGATTTATAAATAATTCTATGTAATACTCATTTGGAGAATACATTAATTCAGAAAAGAGTATATACAATATACTGTATGTATATTTCAGGCTTTGATTAAATAAATAAAAATGAATCTTATATTATAAAAGAGAGAACACTTAGTTAAAGGTAAAAGTGATATAATAAATACAAGCAAATATTCAATATTAATTGTTTTACTAAATTATTCTTATTTACTGTGAGGATAGCAAAACATGTAATTAGTTATTATTAAAATTTATATTTAAGTGATTTGTAATTAGAAAGAAAGTTGTTTTCACTCTCAAATCTTAATTAGATTAATACAGTATAAGACTTATTAGATTTATAGGATTGAGTAATACCGAGAACATAAGGATGAAAATCGATCCATATTTTAAGCGAACGCTTTTCTGTACAAAATTCAGGACCAAAATTGAAGACGTGTTGAATAATTGGAAAAATGATGGCCAAACACCAAATCAATAGGACTGAGAAAATTATACGACATTTAGTACAACAGAGATCGTATGTGACTAACGATCCCATTCCGACAAAGTTATCGATAGCCATAAACATGAATGAAAGGACGGACACTATTAGACAGGCCAGTGTTGTCAGCCATTGAAAGTGGCAAATATTTGTGTCTTCAGGTACTCCGGCCATAATGGCGACAGCAGAGGCCGGAACCACTAGAATTGTGGTCATTAAGTGGCCGAACGCTAAGCTCACTAAATAACAATTGCCTCTGACTTGGAAGGTGTCGATTACTGTGATCGCCGAGATTACAAATATGCCGCCCATTGAGCCCAGAGTTGAGATAAGTGAGTAGAAGACAAGCTTTAGGACACCATTCCATGAAACAGATTCTTGCATTTGATTTGGATAAGGATAGTATCCGGGATAAGCATTTGGATTGTTCTGCTGTGTTGCGTGCGAATAGTGCACTGAAGGTAAGTCTGATAATAGGTTCTCAGACATCTCTGAAGCGAACGGCCATTTGTCCGATAGATTCCAATTCATGGCTGAACTCTCATTCAACTAAATAAGAAAATAAAGAAATTGTTGAAAAAATTTAGAAAATAATTCATTCATTTCATAAAAATATTGAAATTTATTATAAAATTCCGTAAATATTTTCCAACTATTTTTAATAAAATATAATTATATTAACCATTATATATGATCTGTTTGATCCCGAGTATTCAAAATTAAATATAGAATAAGATCTTAATTTGAAATATTTGAAAATCTTTTATTCACCAGAAATTTACAAATTATTAATAATTTATAGTAAAAACTATTAATAAATTAATAATTAATATAATGTCTTAAAAACAATGTTTAGATGAACTTATATTCCATTAAGACATTAATCATTTGTTGATCCCAATTGTATTATATCTAAAAGCACTTCTTTATATTGAAAGTATTAATATTAATACTTTGTTTCGCTATTTATTTATTTAAATATAAGAAAATTTTCTTTGTTTGTATTATAAGTTTATAATAATAGATACATTGAAAGATCAATTGAAAATCAACGAACAAATTCGGGTACTTTAAAATGAATTTTGTTATTCTGTTTCAAAGTCTACACATTTAGAATTATGTTTCTATATTTTATTAGAAAAGTTTACAAAGAATTTGAGCAAATTTTTGATTGACTCAGAAAAAATTTCTAACAATAAATATTTGGTTGTATTGATTGGGTCGACGACTCGTTATTCTGAGCCATTCAGTTGAGAGAATTGATTTTAGCAAACAATTTTCAAACACATATTCTTTAAAAATAGAAAACATTTTAGAAATAAACCTATAAAACAAGGATTATATCCTTTTATCTTCATATACAGTCGCTTATAATAGAGTAGCTAGTACATTTCTAAATCATATACTGTATGTCAAGAATTTAATGCAGAATTATTCCATATTATTGATCACAAAGGGTTATATTGAAGGATAAATTATACTTAGCATTCAAAGGCTTGTATTAAATCTCAATCAGATTATATATAATATAAATTATTATTGAAATGCATTAAATCAAATCCAGTCTAAGTCTTATCTGATTTGTGGAAAGGCTTTCCAATCATCTGTTTCATCAAATAAATATTTAAATAGATTCCAATACTATCTAAAACTAAGTTTTCAAAATATATTAAATCAAATTTCTTTTTTCTATTACATAATATTTGAAATAAAGTAAAAAATAATTATTTTCATCGAATTAGAAGAAAATATATTTAATGCATTGAAGTCATCGAAAGATCTTTGTATCAAATATTTATTTAGTATGAAAACAAAAATAGATAAAAGAGTTTTGATTCTCAGTTAACATTGCCTTTCAGTCATAAATATAGAATGAATGTAACGGTCATTAGAAAAAAAATAATTGCGATCACATCACACATCACTAGTGACTGCCCAGTGCTCGATCATAACTACAATAGAATAGCTGCGATAACTTTTGGAATTATCCTTCTATTTAATCAGAAAGGCCTCACAAATTGAAAACTCCACCAAAACTATATACTACTTCCTTTATAATTGAAAATTGATCCCAACTTCCAATTAATTACTGACATTTGTTTTAATAAATAAGGTTTGTTTGGCATAGATTTAGTATTATATTATATTTTATAGATAATACCAATAAATAAAATTTCAAATTAATTGCTTGTTATCTAATATTAGTCCAGTTTTTATAAACGCTGTCTCAGCGCTGACCCCACTATAAGTCAATTTGAGACTAAAATGTTGGTCTATTTGTTGTATAACTGTTTAGTTTGTGTTAATTATTTATCGATCAGATGATCAGACAAATCAAAGGATGAGCTGACAATACATATATGGAATCAATTGTATAGATCTCTGAATGAGAGGCGACTGTTTCTATCTTTAAGTGTGACATAGAGTTCCATTGATTGCTATTGTGATGAATACAGAGCTCAATAGTATTGATCCCTTTCAGGCCTTGTTGTCAATGTCGTGATTACAGCCCCTATTCTTAAGGCCTATTCCGTGAGCAGAAATCAAAGAGAGAATCAAACACTGAATAAATAGAATAAAGAATTGGAGGAAAATCCAAAGTTTTTATGAATAGGATTGTAATATATATTTTCATTGCAATTGTTCACAACTATAATAAAAAACGTTTTCTACTTCTGATTCAATGTTTGCTTTTTGTTTTATTTCAACATCTCTTCGAATATATATATATATATAAATGTTGGGTAAGAAGATATCAGAAATTTTTTTTAATGAAAGACAATAGAAATCGATAAAAACGATACGAATATAAGTGAAAAACAGCGACAGAAAACATTACTTTTTAGAAACAGAATTACATTCAAAATATGGAATATTAATGGAAAACTAGGAAAGAGAGAGAGAGAGAGAGAGAGAGAGAGAGAGAGAGAGAGAGAGAGAGACAGAGACCATATAATCATTGATTATAGAAATAAATTTTAGATTTTATTTAATAAGAATCAATAAATAAAAAAATCATAAATATTTGATTTTAGTAAAATTCTCTGAAAAATCTATGAATTATATTATTTAATAGAAAATTTGAAAACTTTGGTTAATTATTAATTGAATTTATATTAAAGCTCACCATTAGATTAGTTGAAAGGTTTACAAAATAAATATTTCAAATTCTCTAACCTTCAAAACAAACACGAAATTTCGATTAACAAGCATTTGGTGGTTAATAATGGCTAACATTTATTAGTTGTTGAGAATTCTTGACACTTATATAATTAGATTTTGGTATATTCATTGAATAAACGTTTTTCTATCAATATATTAATTATTAATATAATGAGTGCTAAAAATAACCGAAGAATATAAGACTATATCGAGAATGAGATAATTAAAGGGCGACTAAAGGTAAGGACAAACATTGAATCAATACTTATCGTGCATTTAAATGCTTCACTGATCGTACATTCATTTCAAACACTATTTCAATCGTTGAATATTAGATTCAATAGTTATGTAATAACTTATATATTGACAAGAGTTCTGTGGATATGAATAGACATCGTTAACAAGAATTGAATCTATTCTATATCTATGAAACTGAAGAGAACAGAATCTTCAACACAGAAGACTCAAACTTAAAATAATAAAAGTATATCTCATTTAAAATTTATATTTTATTCAGCTTTGGATGGATTTGGAAACAAAAAAAAGTCTAAAAACAACTTTAAATTATTTGTAGTCTTAGAAAAGTTTTTGAGTGTTTTGTCTTTTTTTCTTTTATAATATAGAAATATGTTCTGAAAAGAAAACAAATGATATGAAAATCGCAAATTTATATCCGATTCTTAGTTCTGACAATCACTTGAATTACTGAAATCTGGACTCTCTTTTAAGCCATAGATTTCTTTAAATAAAAAATGTTTTCATTTAAGAAATGGAATGTTTAGTCGAAAGAATGAATTGAGAAAAAGAGGGGAACCGGAGATCGACACCAAAAACAGCGCATTCGATGAAATCGATTAATAAGTTTGTTATCAATCAATATTAGAGCTGAGAGACCAGAATCAGACATATATGGCCTTTGAATTTAAAAGGAGTGAAAATAAGAAATTTTAAAGTATTTTTAGAATATCAGGAGTTTATCGGCACTGGATTTGAGTTGAGAAGCAATTTATATGAACAGAATCGTTGGCCCATAAAAACAGTGACAGCAAAGGAATAGGAGAGCAGACAATAGAGAGAATAGAGAGTATAGTGGATGACATCCATTAATTATAGTGTATATCCAACTAATCAAACCTTAAAACTCGACAGAATCGCATACAGTGTCTGTGGTTTGAAATTATGCTTAAATTTAATTATATTGTCTCGTCTTTTGGTTATTGTTTAGATATAATAACTTATTACAAATAGAACCCATTCATCAAAATCTATTATAAGTTTAACTATTATTTTATAATATTTTAAAAATTATTCGAAATAAAAGACCCGTTTTATTAACTTATCATAACTTTTATTATAAAAGTCAAATAATTTTGTGTAGAATTAAAAAAAATAAGAAAAACTATAAATTGACAAAAATTAATGTAAAGAATGAAATATATAATTAATTAATTATTTGATTCAATCAAAAGTGAATGAATCGATAATTTAGTGAAAATTTTTGGTCTATTTTTATAGAGACGACTATTATATAGATTCTATAGAATATTCTGTAGTACAAGAATCTGTACGACAAGAATTGTTAATACAATTAATGCCATCTTTTGGTTCAAAATTCAATTAAAATAAAATTCACATAATTTATGGACAAAAGTGTGAAAAACATAAATAAATTAAAATTAAAAAAGATTTGAATTAAATTTAAATTTAAATTAAAAATAAATATAATTATAATTATTATATCATTAAATGTGATGTCATTTCCAATAAGTCATAAAACAGTTGTAATATTAGACGAAAGTAATTACTTTTTGGAGACCTGTTGTGACCAGAGTTTTGAGTTCGATGTGATCAACAAATCCCGTCAGCCGTCGGGTATAATACCATTGAATCCAATAAACAAGAGTCTGTGGACCTGTTCTGTCGAAGCCATCGCTGAATATTGTCGTCTAATTTGGGATATCTTTCCAAACGGCGAACGACTCATTCGTTTTGTGGTCTGTGGAACAGATTCGGCAAATGATATAAACAATTGGAACAGTGATGACCAGAATCTCCAGAATTGTATGGAATGGTTGGCAAAATGCAGTTCAATCGCACACTTGAAGATCAAAGAGTTTAAACCCAAAGAAAAATGTCAAATAATTAATGGCTTTCATAAAGCAATTGAAGCCCTTTCAGAGCCGACACATCTTCAGACCAATAATGATATGACTGACGAACAGATGGTCGGACTCTCAAATCGGGGCCGAATTGTATGCATTTCTTCGTTTCGTAACGATTCGCACATCAAATCAGTTGAAGATTCTGTGAAACAATTGATTATTGAAAGAAACGAATTGATTGCAAAACAGAAACAAATTGACATAAATTGCAATTTAATGGCAATTAGTTTCTGTGAATTAGTCTTTATTAATACGTTTCCAATTGAAGATCAAACCATGACTTCGAAGATAATAGAAATACCAAAGCATTCATTGAGTCCTTTGATCTCGAGTGAAGTCCATTCTGTAAAATCGGGCCGTTATTTGGCCGCAAAGCTCTCGTATTTGGTTTTAGGACATTACGATTTGGCTTCGACTACAGTCACCGGTATTCCTATGAAAGAGGAACAAAATGCCAGTTCTTCGGCCAACTATGACGTAGAGATAGTACACTCTTCTGCGGCTCACACCGAATGGTTTAAGTCGGGCTCTAATACTGGAGAAGGCGTTTGTGTGAAAGCATTTCGTGAGAACTTTTCTTACGATACGATTACCCTGAAGTGGTGCACTCCTCGAACCAATGCCGTAGAATTACATTACTGCACATCTGCTCATCGAATCACATCAGTAGATGTGAACAGTCGACCGGCCAGTTGTTTAACTAACTTTTTGTTGAGTGGAAGGACTGTTATGCTTGAAATGCCGCGACTCAAAGGTTCTAAAGTAATGTCTCACATGTTATCGAGTCATTGCGGAGAACTCTATATTCACACGTTAGGCACCGGTAGATCCAGTTTGGAAGATCCGCCCTCAATAAGTGAAGGCAGTGGTGGTCGGGTTACTGATTATCGAATCAATGATTTCGGCGAAATGATGAAAAAGAATCGTTTGGTTAGCTGTCGACTCATTCCAAGCACTAATAAAGAGGTGTTGTTTCCGATAGAAAAAGCGAAGAAATCTCTGTCTAAACATACGATTTATTGGCCGCTCGCTATCGGACACACAATTCTATATAATATGCAAAACCAAATCCAAAGCTTTTTGAATTTAGTTCCAAAAGAATACTTAACTGAAGAAGAGGTTCTTGAGTGCAAGAAAGCTATCTTTCATTTGGTGGGAATGGAGAACAAAGGCACAAATCTGCCGGTGCCCACAATCGGTGTCAAAGGCAAAGGACCCAAACGGGAAGAGTTGTATCGAATGTTATGGAATGAAATCGAACACTTTCTTCGCTCATATTCTGTGACTCCCGAACACAACTCTATTTTGAACTGCCTTTTGGAATGTCGTTCAAAACCAGATCAACATTCAAATACCGGTTCGGTTCGAACGGCAAACACTGAGTCGAACGAAGAATCGACTAAAAAGCAAACGAATGGAACTAAAGGAGCAGAGAGTGAGTGGGCCTGGAAGGAGCTCTACCATTGGGGCAAACACGACAACCAAACCAATGACAGCCAAAACACCACCAAATCATCCGAACCCCAGATTAAAAAATTAAAGATCGGTTCCAATGAATCTTCTTCTAAGAGCACAACTTCTGGAGTGCAGTCTTTGCTCAACATTTGGACGAATAAACTGAATGAAGAAAATTCTAAAAAACGATTAGAATTTGTCGGTCGAACCACTGGTGAGGGAAATATCGCTAAACTTTATATCAGTTTAAATGAAAAAAATGAAAACCAAAATTGATTTAAAACTATTAATACATTTCTTAACCGCTGTTCAGAAAATTTAATTTAAATTATTTTTAATATTTTTTAAATAAAATTAAATTCAAAACTAATTATTTTTATTAATTATAGTTTTATTAATTGAAAATATTTTAATTTAATGAATAAGAATTAGTTTTTCATTTATATATCAAATAATTAATTATATAAATCGAAATTAGGGTAGAATTAAACAAACTGTTAATACCATAAATCAGAATAAAACCATGAATACAACAAAAGAAGCCAAAAATG
>JAQFYS010000160.1:0-10573 GCA_034694945.1 Carabodes femoralis | reverse complement strand
TAATTAAAATGTGAATCAAATGAAGAATAAGAGTTCCTCTTAAACCCCCCCCCCAAATACCTAAGCTTCCTTTAAACCCCAAATATAACTAAATTGCACAAAATCCATGTTCAGAGATGAGCATGGTAAATATTTTTAACCCTTCGTTACAGCTTCGTAACATTTGCAGATACTTTTGAATAATTGGACAAATTTAAGTCATTTCTAGCCATTACTATATCTAAAAAACGACTCTTACAGTAAAAAACTTAAAAATAGACTTCTATTACAGTATGTATTAACCAATGCTTTCCTAATTCTATAAATTAATTGCTGCAATTTATGAAACAGTTGTTGATTAAACATCAAAAGGAATGGCCAAACAATTGATTCCAATACTTAGTGGTGGCCTCTTCGGCGTTCACTAAACATTTATTGAAAATAGACTGTTTCCCACTCAGGGATTATTGGAGGCTTTGTTTGGTGTAAATAATAATTATTAACGATTTCAATCAGTTCTCTAAACTTGGGCACTTAGGCCTTCCCGTTCAGTACCTACACTTACTAGTTTTTAATTAAAAGCTTCAATTTCACATTTTAGGACATTATTCTGTAATAGCAATAATATTTAATTATTAATCAGAATATTTTCTTATATTACCTTTCGATAGCTAATCGATGATCTGATCAAACAATTCCATAAATTTTGATAATATCCTATTATTTAGGATTAATTTTATAAAAAGATATCGAAAGAAATTGAAAGAATACAAAGAAATTGATGATAAAAATGACAAATGAAAACATATATCATAATTACTTTCTATTGATTAGCACTGTTAAATATAACTGGAAAGAAGCAAGGTGATACTAAATATAATCAAGTTGTCTATTATTATAAATTAGATTCTGAATAAAATTTCGTCAATTAAACAAATTTTTTATAATTTAAACAAATTGTAAAATAAAGTTTAATAGAAAATGAATGAGCTAGGTTAAATTTTTATAAATTTAAAATTTGAAGGTCAGTTTGTTATAGCCTGACTATCTATTAAATATTAATTTATAAAAGAAAGCACTTAAGATGTGTTCATCATAAATATTTTTTACCCAAAATTAGTTTTTAAAAATCAATTGACTTAATATTATTAGAAATGATGTATTAAGAAAGAATAGCAATGAATTGGTTGACCAGAAATTGGATACAAATTCGGTTCATATTGTTATCACTAAAGATCGAGCCGTTTGTATTCGTGTTCATATTTAGCACACATTTTTCATACATAAGTAGAATAAACCGTTTTTGATCAAGGCACCATAACCAAGATAGATACGAGCGCAAGCTTGAATATATTTTCGTGATATGAAAAACCGGTCTACTATCCGGTTAAGTAGCGGTGTACGTATTTTTAGGTCAAGGTCATTTTTTAAATAAAAATTTAATGAAATCGTTTCTTTATAAAACGATTCCATTAATTAATTTTATTTTAACAAAATTTAAATTTTACATTAATTTGAAATTTTTAAAATATGATTTTCTATTGTATCAACAATCTTATCAAAAGTAGAATAATTTGAAACAATGTTGAAAATATCAATAGGTCCAAGATTTATTGATCTTATTTGTCCTTTGTAAATTTGTCTTACTTTTATTCTGTCCTTACGTTTAGGCGAAATATTGAGATCTCCAGTTCCAATTAGATTGTATTCGTCATCGAAGTCAGGGCATTGAATTTTGTGTTTAATTTCATTTTTCAATTGAATACAAAGCCAGTTATATTCCTTTTCATTCAAATAGACGCCTTTTTCAGTTGAAATGCCATTTTTGTAAACTCTGAGATCCACATATAATTCGGTTTTATTCAACTGGGGATATTTAGTCGTAATTATAGTCACGGCCTTTTTCTTACGTCCAGATTTTGCGACAGATAGAATAACACCAAATAAGTCATAATACTCGACATCTAATCCAGTTGTAGACTTATCTAGCCATGATCGAAATACATTAATAAAAGACATGCTTACCGTTTGCTGTTCCAAGATAGAATGAATTAAAAATATAATATTATTAGAATTTAATCAAACAATGAGAGATTTCGAATGAAATCACAACTTAAAAGCTGCGCAAATCACGCAAAATAACCCATCCTTTGATTTGATTTAGTTTTTCAAAATATTTTATTTAGAAAATGAAAATAAATGAATACATCATATTGAGATAAAATAAAATAATAAATTGAAATTATAATAAAAATAATTATTCTTCATCAGATGAAATATCTTGTGAAGCTTCCATTTCATCGATGATATTTAAGAAATTGCAATATTTTTGAGTTATTCTCTTAACTTCTCTTTTGGTTAGTGTTATTTTCTTTTGATCAGGTCCAACAGTTTGGATGATTTCAGCGCTTTTGTTAGGCTTGAAAGAAATTTCAATGATTCTGTTTGATGCTTTATTTTTGAAAGTGTGGACATTATCATGCTTAGAGAGTGTTAGAACCTTTGCCACCCAATCAAACTCATACGGTGTAAAGCATACTCCACATTTAGTTGGTTTTCCATTAATATATCTTCTGATATTAGCCATAATGATATGATTTTCGTCTGACTTGAATTCGGTGAGACTTAAAACTTTGTCGATTCCAGTAATGCTTTTACTAGAATCATTTTTTAAAAGAGAAGTAGTGAAAAGTGTATTCCACTTTTTATTCGATTCACTTGAAAAGTTAGACATTATAATAATAATGAAAATTAAAGTAACACTTAGTTAAAAATACTGAAAAATAATGAAAAAATTGGAAATAATAAAAAAACTGAAAATGTAATTGATTTATATAGTCACTGTAGAACACGCGCAGTTTTCTTAAAATAAGAAGAACGCAGAGTCTCAATCATTACATCTGAGTCGATTTTCATTTTAAACCAATTCCAAATATTTTTACATTTTCTCAAAGAACAGCGAAGTTCTTTTAAATAAATTGTCTGATTATTAATGTGAAAATGCAAAGGGCAATAATAATTGTATCCAATATTAAATTTGTCAAACATCTGAAGTGTTGGACACGGTTCATTTCCAATTCTCATTTGTTCGAGGTTAAAATAAGGTATTCCAATTTCATCTAATATTTTAGCCAATTGCTGATTCTTTATAGCGAAATAATATTTATCAACTGATGTCAAAAGAGAATGAATGTCTAAAAGAAAGGGTTTAAATTCACTTTCTTGGATAACACGAGATGTATTTTCATTAAGAATTCTCTTAAAATGAATTCCGTGGATATTATTTCTTTGATATAAGAGTGAATTTTTATTTTCTTTTACGAAATCCTCGTCAAATTTGCAATCAATTTCATAGCAAAGTTCATATTTGTCTGACACAATTGCTAATTCTCGAGGATAAAATTTTACGCCAACCATATATCCTTGAACATCTACAACTGCACACACCTTTTTAGTAACTTTATTTTCCATTTTAAACTGCACTTATTCTTGTCCGAATCACTAATGAAAATTCTCTAAATATTATTCTCTAATTTTCCACAAAATCTCATCAGACACGCGCAGTAAATGGTAGACATTATTGTTGATTTCTTGTTAATCGTTTCGCCAATGAAAAATCTTTAAAGATATCCCTAATGCGCTTGTCATTATTAAGAGTATTTTCATTAAAATTAGAATAAAATATTTTTTTACTAATAGATTGACACATATAAATAATAAAAAGAACACAATAATTGCCACAAGTTTGAGAGGCAATATTTTGAATATGAATTTTATTATAGTTCCATTTTATGCATTTAGACTCTAGAAAGTTAAATATTTCTTCTTTAAAGGGGGGTATTCCAAAGGAATCAAAATAATATCCATATCCATTTTTATTTATACAAATACAAACCCAATGCATTCCTGGCATATATGAAGGATCTGTATTTACAATAATATTTAAAGGCAAATTAATATTTATCGGCAATTTATCACAAGGATAAACACCTTTGAAACATTTAAATGTTTTCAACAATTTTCTGATAGTTAATGTATCCATTAGTTGAAATCGTAAATTGGCTTTCTTTCTTGGTCGATTTCTAATAAAGTATCATATTCTAAGTAAACCAAAGTTGTGATTGGTTTGTCTAAAGGATTTTTGAATCTGAGCTGAAGTCTTAGATTACCATGCTTTATAGGATTGACATATCCTACTGCTCCACAACCCGTTGATAAATCTGGAGCAAAATTTACAGCGAATATATTATTTCCATTTACAAAGTTTCTTCTATCGAAATTTATACAGCTTTCAGTGTTATCTTGATTTGTAGCTTCAAATAAACTCAAGAATTCTCGTACATATAAATTATTTGCAAAATCAGGCGTAAAAGCTTTTTCTGGATATTGGATACCGTTTAGATGGAAAGCAAGATAATTGAGATCAAAGTTTTGATAATTAAACGGATTTGAAGTATATGTTCCATTGAATGAATTGTGATCAACAAATGTAACAAAGGCTCTTCGAGGTAGTTGTCCATTGTGCACATTATCTAGAATTGTGTCGATTATACCCTTACTAATAGTTATGGGTATCACAAAACTTTCTCTTAGAGTATATTTTGCATTTGCTCTTTCTAAACCTTTCATATGACCCTCAAGTAGAGGTTTGGAAACTTTAGCACGTTGAATATATAGAGATGAGTCCAAAAATTCAACCGATTTTACTCTAACATCATTTGAACACATCATATAGAAAGATGGATCATTTGGAATGAACTTTAATCCCATTGAACAACCACCTAATAAAGGTTTTGTCTGTTCAAATAAAGGCAAATGTATTCTTCCCATTAAATCGAAAACTTTTCCTTTCTCTTGCTCTTTTTCAGTAGATTTGGGGGAAATAAATTGACTTCTTATTTCGTTTATCAATTCCGGATTTGTTTCATCGTCTTTATACCATAAACCAGACGTCAAATATGATTCTTTGGCATCCTTACTTATACCTAGTTTTAGTTCTAAATCTGACTTATATGGATATGTCAAATGTGCTGTTGAAATAACTCGATCTCCTATAATTAAATCTATTTGCTTAAATAAAGCATTAATTAAATTATTGACAGGACACACTTTCTTCCAGTCGTCAGCTGTCACAGCTGCACTCATCGGTTTTTCTAAATTTACTCTTAATTTTATATAAAACCAAGACTTGTCAAGACGTATATATTCATCATATGAAGAATTTATATTAAATTCAATATATGAAGATGAGTTGATTGACGAAAGAGGTCTATGTTCACTGAAAGCACTTTGCTCGATGGATGTTTGTGTCAACGGAACTTCAAAAATATTTAAAAAGTCCAAAGGTGTTATACTTGACATTCGATGAATAACAGACATTTTTATTTAAATAAATTCCTTAGTTTATTCGTTGAAGACTGTTTACTAACTGATCGCTTCTTTCGTTTAGACTTCTTTTTAGTGGAAGATTTCTTAACCTTTGCTTTTTTTGATTTAATTTTCTTTGGTTTGCGCTTGCGTCCTTTTCTTCTCCTACCGCTCCCTTTTTGAGTAATTTTTTTAATTTTTCCATAAGCATCATCTAAAATAGTGTCTCCTGTGGACAATAAACGTTTTTTAGCAGACGTTTTTATATTTTCTCCTGATAAAACATCTCCACCAATGGCGACTCCTGTGGACAGTGCTTTTTTTCCTAAATATTTCCCAAAAGGTAATAATATATTTTTAAATAATGAAGAGAAAAATCCATGGCCTCTTTGGTACTTGTAACCTTGGAAACCTGTTAAGCCACTTCCAGCTTGATTAACATAATATTCAATATATGGATTAGACATCCTTTTTTGTATAATCTTTCAGTATTATTTTAGCGATAACTCTTCCAAATTCGAAAGGGATTTTTTCAAATGTATCGTCTCTGATGTCAAGATTAATTGTGTCAAATGTATTTGATTGCAGTGGCATATAATGAGGGCGATCGTATATTATAGTAACATTGTCTGAATATCTTGCAGAGGTAGGAACTTCGACAGTTCTTAGCAGCTGCGCATAAGTGTCCCCAACAAGGGAATGATTAACCAAATTACAATATACGAACAAAGATTGAAGGCCAGCATTTAATTCTGCTGATTTAACTCCTGCATAAACTCTTTCTTCAAATGCGACAAATGCTTCAGGATATACAATACTTTTGCCTGAATCGATGTTAAGCTTATTTGTTTTAGTTTTATCTCTCAAATTAATGCCATTCATATTATCATATAATCCAAGAATTAATTCTATTTCTTCACCAAAATATGGGAAAAATATTTCATTTTCGTAAACGCCTGCATAAAGAGTTACAGTATGTGAAATTTTATCAAATGTCAGAATGGGAATTTTGTCACATAATCCAACTAACAAAGATAATCTTAAATTAAGATTTTCACATAATGAATCAACCGACTCATAGTATCCAGGTTTAATAAAAATTGAAATTTCGATTTTTTCATTCGTGTTTTCGGTAATATTTTCCAAATTATTAGAACTTCTATAATCTTCAAAGAATATTTCTTTCTTTCTTGAGAAAAAACCAATTTTTCCTTTATATCTTACATTAAACCAAGATTTAGTATATGTAATTTCAGCTAAAGCAACTCTCCAATCTTCATCTTTTGGTAATATTATCTTTTTATTCAGTTTTGTTTTATAACTTGTAATTGAATTTTCTTCTGCGCCGGGAAGATATTTCACATTACTTGGTAGAGTTATATAAAATTCTTGTTTCATTATAGATGTATTCAGTGTCGTTAATTTTAATACCACCACCACAAATATTTCTAATATATTCTTTATTTATTGAGCTATAATATGCGATGAGCACAACAACGATTAAAAGAATGGTTACAACAAATAGTTCACACTTCATTTTATAAATGTTGATTTAAAATTGGGATATTTTTAGATATATTTCCAAATTGAACTGATGACTTCAATTTTGGATTTGGCATTATATACCCTATCGACCCAATAAGAATTGCCGCCCACAAATTTTGATTACCCCATTGGCAAGTCAGATTTAATGAGCTTACACAAATCACTACAAAAATTACTAATATTTGAAATGTGAATAAAATTATATCAGGTTTGATATTTTTATCTTCTGAATTATTTTCCATTATTTAATTTAAATATATCTGACGATAAAACCCAACTATTTTCTGATGAAGGATGATTGGTCCACTTAACAAAGTAGTATTTTTTCCTATTGACTGTCTTCTTTTTTAAAATCTTTTCAATCCTGAAAGTATTATTTTTAACTTTTTGAACTTCTTCTGGATAAAATCTTCTCTTAAGTTCTATTCCTTGTGAATCCTTAAGTTTAAATAAAGGCTTGTTCAAACTTTTCATATTTTTATTAATTTTGAAGACGTTATCTGTCCATAAAGGATAATAACCGCGATCTAGCGGCCCAAGTTTATACTTAATTCTGACGTCATCATCATTGTTAAGTCGGGGTTTTTTATATTTGCGTAACATTTCTCTCTTATTAATAAAACCATAAAGGTTTTTAAAAACTTGAGATTCATTTGATTCATTTACTTGAAGTGGAGCCATTTTTATTGATCTATGATAGGAGTTATTATATGAATTTATCAGATCATCAATAACGTCGATATATCTACGTTTTCCAGTTGATGTAAAATATTTAAACATTTTATTTTTGAGAGTTCTATTAAATCTCTCAATTACAGAACATTTAATATCGTCGTTATTAGTTGTAAAATGATTTATATTATATTCCATCATTAATTGTTTAAACAATTTATTAACAAATTCTTTTCCATTATCAGTTTGCAATTTTATAGGTTGCACACTTTTCAATAACGTCTTAAATTTAGATATTATAGATTGAGAAGTTTTATTTTTTATTGGAAAAGACCATGCTCTCTTAGAAAATACATCAATAACTGTTAATAAATAATTGTATCCATCATTTTGTTTGTTGAATTCTTTCAAATCAACTAAATCTGCTTGAAAATTTTCATTTACATGTTCGCAAACGACTGGATTTCTTTTAAATGTTCTTCTACTCTGCTTATGCAAAGTATAAACTAGTTGTCCTTCTAGCCAATCCTGTACTTCTTTACGGTTTAGGTTTGGTAGAGTTTTCTTTGCCTCAAGTAATAGTTTACTGACACTTCCAAAAGAACCAGGATTTGATGCATCATAGTATATACGTTTCAAAATTTTTTCATTCATTATTAGGTATAATCCAATTTTCTTTATCTAAATCTATATCTTCAATCGTTTCTTCATCATCAGAAAGATTTCTTTTATTATGAAGTTCTTCTATATTATTTCGGTTATTTGAATGTCTTTTTGGTTCAGGAAGATATATAGTGTCGCCATCTTGTACCTCAATAATTTTTCTTTTTTTAGTTTTCATTTTATCGTTGTCATTTTCATTTGAAATTAATTTTCTTTTTCTACTTTGATTTTCTTCAGAATTTACTTCCATTCGATTTTCATCTATTGTATTCATATCTGTATTTCGTTCTCTGTGTTTTTTATTATTGTATTGAATTAATTTCAATTTCACATTTTCATTAATTATTAATTCAGGATCGATATTGCTATTTGAAAGTAATTCAATAAATTCATTTTCACCATAAAGTACTTTTCCAACAGACATTGCATGAGTTAATAAATCTATTATATTTGTTTTTTCTAAATACTTTCCATTTTTTAGTTTTATTCGTAAATCATCATCATATCCCAAATTATTAGCTAATTTTAGTATCACTTTTATAAATCTATGAATTTTATCGTAAATTTTAGTTTTAATTTTGTCATACTTTGGTGACACTTCAGAGGAAATTGATCCAACATTTGCATTGTTCTCTATTGAACCTCCAAGCTGATTTTCATCACTTTTAGGTGGAATTAGACGCACTTTTTTTGCGTATTGCATTTGAGATTAATTCTGCTACAACTGAAGTTACTAATGGTAGAATAATCGGAAGAAAGCCACCACTTTGTTTAACAGTTAAAATCCTTATGGCTTTAGATTTTGGTTTCTTCAAAATTTTATTCATCAATCTATAATGCTTTTTCATTTTATTTCGCATAGGTGGCGGCATTTTCAATTTCTTTTCCGATAAATTTAAAATGATTTCAAAGATTGCTTCAAAATATTGGTCATTCTTAGACATATCTTTTAGCATTGATTTTCTTATTTTGATACACTTTGTATTATTCAAATTTTTCATATTTTTCAAGCATTTTCGCAAGTTTTTAGACATTATTTTTCAATGTATGCCAAAGGGCTGAATATGAAGTTAGTTTCTTTTGTAGGAACAATACTTGTTCGTAATCTATATTCGTCTTCAGTCTCTTGTCTATTATCTATAAGAAGATAACCGTGTGGTTCATTAGTTGCTTGATAATAAGATGACATGAAATATTTAAATGCATTTGGCTTTATTTGATTTCCTAAAGCCATTACTTGTCGTTGATCACGTGGATTTTTGAATATTATGACATAATGAGAATTTAAATTTAGATCTCTTATTATTTCACCTTTGGTATATATATTTTGACTTAAAATTATCACTGATTGAATTTTATGATGTGAAATTTGTGTAAATAAATCCAAAATAAATCCATTTTTCTTAATTTTTCTCATTAAATCATCTAAAATTATGATATCATATCCTTCAATGTCATCTTCTTCGGGAACACCATTAATATAAGTAAAATTAACATTTTTCAAAGGAGTTTCATAAATCTTTTGCCATATTCCATAAAACCAAGCGACATTAACTATATTATTTGATATGCCATTAATCGATTTAGAATGATTTTCTAAAAGATTTCTTATTAAATGAGTCTTACCTGAACCCGTTGGTCCAGCTGCTATCATAGTGAAAGGATGTTTTAATTTCATCTCATTCAAATCAACCTCTCTAGTACTTTCCATTTTTAAAAATAAATAATATACTATAATATACAAACCTTTTATAACCCCCAAACAATGAGCCATTTCTTCTGATAAGATAGATTTAGATAAACTACGCCTATCAGACGATATGACCCATCCTTTGGTTAATTTATTTGTTTGAAAATTATTTATTGATATTTAAAAAAAATATTTTACAAATTTATATATATTTAAATAATTTAATTATAATATTTTAATTATTTATTTAACATATCCATAGGGGAGGGTGTCATTCCCATTTATTCGACGCTTTTCGGACATAACACGTAATTGTTTATCAAAATAACGAGTCTCAATCGAGTGCATTTTATTTGAAATTATTTGCATTTGAGGTACTTTTAAAGTTGTTTTATTTTCTTCATTCTCGATGTATTCGTTTACAAGTTTAACCATATTTTCCATATTAACTATGTCCAGTGCTTTGTGATTTAATGTAATCCCTTTTAGTTTTATAGGAACTATTGGTTCAATAGCGTCTTCTGGCCAAATTTCCAATGCATATACCTTAGGGCCTAAACTGCAAAATTTCGTACAAACTGCATTTTCTCCATAATCTTTTGTTATTTCATCGGCTAGTCCTCCCAAATAATCTCCAATAACTGGTTTGGGTTGTCC
>JAQFYS010000159.1:0-10576 GCA_034694945.1 Carabodes femoralis | reverse complement strand
ATAAAACTATTTGATAAGAATAAGTGGTAACTGTTATATAAAATATACTTCTGTATATATTATATAATAGTATAGTTTCTATAAATCTCTTCTTAATTTATTGCATGACTAACCCGTAATATATTTCGTAATAATCAGCAAAAGGAGATGTCTTATAATTTATAAACCGAATATGTTTTTACAAACAAAAATCTTTTTAAAATCTTATGTAAAGTTATCCTCTGATTAAATTAGAGAACTCCAAAATAGGAGCTAAAAATATTGTACATATTCTGTATTTTATACATTTAATGTCCGTTTAATAGTGATTCAAACTTTTTAAGTTTATTTTAAATATTGGCTATAATTTCGATAAAATATAATATTATGTTAATGAAATCAAAACGTTTATTACATCTAATTATTGCTTAACTTAAGAATAAATTATGAAATCTATTGGCAATTGATTATTGAATTTAAATTCAAATCTGATATAAAATGTTGTTATTTAAGAATTTTGAATTTTGTTAGCATTTCATCACATATAGAGTTGGCTCAAACAGAAGGGAAGGGATGGGAAAAACAAAAAGTTTGAGAAGTTTGAGACAATTAGAACCAAATTTAAAGAGTAAAGAAAGGGATGAAAGGGATCAGAGAGGAGAACATCCAAACCAATATTAAAATAGTGAAGTTCTGTCTATACAGTAGTCTAAGTTTGTATGGATTGGTGGCACTGGAGTCGAGTCCAGACATACATACGATTGTCCTTCACTTCAAACTTGAAAACAATATTCAGTCACTGATTAGTTAGTGATAACTGAATCCGATATTTACTGATAGTCTGCAGAATATTTACTCTAAAAGTTTCCACTGATTATCGTTTAGATTTGCAACAGTTATATATAAATTGTTTTTACCATTAGTTAAGACAAACTGATGGCAACTCTTAAATTAGTCAACTCTTTAAATATGAAGAAATCGGCGAAAGTTTTGATACCGATTGTCAACTCTGTTAGAACTCAACAGTTAGTAATTGTCTTTAATTTGTTCCCATGTCTTGAATATATATATTTAATATGTTGTAGCAGTTGGTGGTCTCACGTAGAGATGGGCCCTCCGGACGCCATTCTGGGCGTCACCGAAGCCTATAAGAAGGACACGAATCCAAAGAAAATCAATTTGGGTGTCGGCGCCTATCGGGACGATAGCAGTAAACCATATCTATTGCCGTCTGTTCTCAAAGCGGAGGAAATTCTTAGGCAAAAGAATTTGGACAAAGAATACCTTCCCATCAGTGGTTTGGCTGAATTCACAACCGCTTCGGCCAAACTTGCGTTCGGAGACAACAGTCGAGTGATCACTGAAGGACTGGTATGTCTTCTAAACGATTCCTATTATTGAATCTGATTTGTTTTGTTTGTGATGTGAAGAACGCAACGGTTCAGGGAATCTCCGGAACCGGCTCTTTGATGTTGGGCGCAAACTTCCTCAAAGACTTCCATCAGGGACCAAAAGAGGTCTATATGCCGACCCCCACGTGGGGTAATCACATCCCACTATTCAAAAGAGCCGGTTTTGCTGTCAAACAATATCGATATTACGATCCGAAGACCTGTGGTTTTGACTTCAACGGTGCCCTTCAAGATATGGCCAAAATCCCCGAAAATGCAATCATTCTTCTTCACGCGTGCGCTCACAATCCTACCGGAGTCGACCCCAAAGTAAAGTCAATCCTTAAATAATCTCTAATTTTTATTTAATCTTATTTTCCATCAAAAGCCCGAACAATGGAAAGAGATATCAAAAGTTTTGAAATCTCGAAAACTGTTCCCGTTCTTGGATATGGCTTATCAGGGCTTTGCCACCGGAGACATTGATAGGGACGCAACCGCTGTTCGCCTGTTCATTGAAGACGGCCATCAAATAGCTTTGGCGCAGTCTTTCGCAAAAAATATGGGTCTTTATGGTGAACGTGTGGGTGCCTTCTCTCTGGTCTCCTCTTCTAAAGAGGAAACAGCAAGAGTTATGTCTCAAATAAAGATTATCATAAGACCGCTCTATTCGAACCCTCCCGTTCACGGCGCCAGAATCGCATCACTGGTTATGAATGAACCGTCACTTAGAGAACAATGGCTTAAAGATGTTAAAGGAATGGCCGATAGAATAATATCAGTTCGAACTAAATTGAAAGATGGCCTCAAAAGGGAGGGCTCTTCGAGGAATTGGCAGCACATCACTGACCAAATAGGAATGTTTTGTTTCACGGGAATGGACAAGGATCAGGTCGAACGGATAACTAAAGAATTCAGTGTTTACCTGACCAAAGATGGCCGCATAAGTATGGCTGGCGTTACCTCCGGGAACGTTGACTATTTGGCACACGCTATGCATAGCGTAACCAAATAAATGACCACTTATTATGCATTTGATATAAATTAGACAAAAAACAAATAATGACCGGTATTTGAATGCAATATCTATTTAGCCTAAAATCATGTTTCAGTTACACATTTAACCAAATTTAAGGTTAAAAATAATTGTAAAATAGTGTTGATTTCGATCCGCAATGAATTCATTTTCAAATTTTAATTTAATTAAAAGAGAATTTCAGCCCTAAAACTATTTTTACAAATAAATCCTAAATTATTAGCAATAATGAGTTGAAAATGAAGTGAAACCAAATCATTAAATCAACGTATTTTCGCGGTCTTAGCCTTTTTGGTCGCTTTGGCCGCAGCTAACGCAGCCTTTCGTTCGGCTTCGGATTCTTCAAAAATAATTGTTGGCTCATCGAATGGATGCAATTCTTGGTCATAAAGATCTTCGGGAAGCGGTTCCTTTGCATCTTCCGCATAAAAAGTGGGAAAAGGCGGAGGATTTTCACTGGTATGGGATCTGAATTGAAATCAAAATTAATTATCAAAAAAGTTGTGATTCATAAGTGATTTACTTTTTTTCGTTGAAACAGTCGTATATATAAACCCAGGCGTGGTTGGGTCCGGGAACTGCCGGCCCGTTAACCCAAATAACATTATATTTGGTGTTTATTCTCCATACTTTTAGACCAGTTATACATCTTCGTTCAGAGCCCATATGTCCGGGCATTTTATGCCCTTTCCAGGGACCCATAACTTTTCTGCCTCTTCCTACAGTACCGGCCCTTCTATGAGCTTTAGTAACGCCATAATGTTTAGGCTGTCCTTTGAATTTCCAACGTTTGATAACTCCTTGAAAGCCATAATCAATAGTTTTGCCCATAATGTTAACAAAGTCTCCGACTCTGAAATGTGTGGCTAAAAGAGGTGTTCCGGGCGTTAGGTTTGCGTTCTCTGTGACAAAAAATCTGGTGATTTTGTTCTTCGGCAAAACACCGGACTCATCAAATAACCCCCTGTAATGAGCGGTAAACTTTCTGGGATCAGCACTTTCTGCGCCGACAACACAGACTCCCAGGTCTTTATGTTTGTGATGATCATAGAATGGGCGCCGGTTTTTCTCCCATTCTTCTGGAGTATGATATTTGATAACATGATTGTCAACTATTTGAAGGGCTGTAGTCAGAAGTCTTTGGCCAGTCTTTGTCCACATCGGGTAGTGTCCGATCTTTCGTGCAATTAGTCCACAACGACGGGAGCCATCGGTGTATTCCTCGCGATTTAATTGTTCTCCTTTTAGAGGACTTTCACCCGATTCTAACTCATATTTGTCTTTAATATAAGTGTCGACGAATTCTTTGTTATCTTTAGTCAAATAGTTTTTGTGGGCGACGTCTGGATTGGGAGACATCTTTGGCCACCAGAAGTATGGATGCGTTTTACGTCTTTTCCTAATCTTAGTGCCGGAGTGCGCAAACCTCTTCTCATCCAAAGTGACCACTGATGGCAACAATAGGCTTGAATTCAAATTAATGGTTTGAAGTGATATTTGACAAACACTTCTCAATAATTGTATTTTCGGAGACAAAACCGATTGAATAATAAAAGACATTTCAATTGTTTTATTGATTTAACTCTAATTATAAAACTTTTAATGTATTTATTTGCGAAAATAGTTAACAAAATTTTATTTGTGGCCAAAACAGCAGTATTTGTATGAATGAAGTCTACAAAAAGTGATTAATGATTGGACGACACGTGACTTTGTTTTGCTTTTCTGGCATTCAATTGATGTTTAATTGAAATAATTTATAAACCAATTATTGGTTATGGAATTAAATCAAATCAATAAACTCTTTGACAAAACAAATGAAGATCTGATTGTTTGTGAACAGAAGATACAAAATTGGACTAAATTTATAAATGATTACAAAGATTTGGAGCAAAGATTGTCGACATTGACTGATAGGACAACTCATGAGATAATGGTTCCGTTGGGCGGATCTGATCTGGCGTTTATGGAGGGATACATTCATCACACAAATGAAATACTGGTTCTGTTGGGCGACAACTACTTTGTCGAGCTTTCGGCTAAACAGGCGGTCGATATCGTCGGACGAAGAATTACCAAATGTAATGATATGTTGGAACAATTAAATAAAGAGAAATCACAGCTTCAGAACTGGTTATCCGCTTCCAAACAATTCTCTGATGAACAACAGAGTCAAGAATTTGTTGAAATTGTTGAACAATACGACGAAAAGACGGAACAGATGTGGAAAGAAAAACACAAACAGAAAGTGAAAGAATACAAACTCTCAGAGAAATCAAAAATTCAGTTTTCAGATGATTTAAAGATCAACGAAAAGTTGAATAAACTTGAAATCAAAGACAACACTTCCAAAGAGCTTCAACTCAAGTCTATTTTGAAACGAAAGTCTAGCCCTCAGAATGAAAATATAGCTATAGATGAGAGCAGACATTCCTTATTACAGGTGAGAGCCGATGAAGAATCAAAACTTTCCTCAAAATGTGATAAACATGTAGTTAACAAACCAATTGATGACCAAAAAGTTGAAATTGCATTCAAAAATGAGATCAAAGAGCGTGATATCGATCAGGAGTTAGGAGTTCCTGAAACCAATGTTTGTGTAAAATCGTCCCCAAAAATAGTTTCACGTTTTAAAGCAAATCGTATGAAGAAATAAAACATTTTATGTTTTACAACAAATTTTGTTTTTAATCTTTGATTTATTTGTAATTAAATATAAAAATATATAGAATTGAACCCAAAATGGAATAAAGTGTAAAAACCATTACCTTTAGTCTCTTGTTTTAATTGATATGTTATGTACTGTTTTGAGCAGTTTATATATCGAGTGATTGTATAAATCAAACAAAAGCTCATAAAATTGATAAAAAGGCAGTAAATAAGATATGTTCTGGTTTTCATGAATAGTAAAACCGACACCTTTTTGATAGATAATTAACATTTTGTAAATTCGTTTCGATAGTAGACTAGGACTAGAGAAATGACGGCTTTGACAGCGGTTTGCAATAAGTCTTCAAATTTGAACAAATTTCTTGTTTAAATGGTTCGGTACGTACTCTAGAAATAGTACGACAAAACAATATAATTTCATGTCATTTAAATTTTAAAGTAAAAAAAATATACATAAAATTTATAAACAATTCTTTGAAATCAAAACTAAAATTTTGTGTTAAATAAAATAAAAATATAGTTCCAAACAGTTCTGATTAAAAATCACAAATGAGTTGACTTCAAACGAAAAATATTTATAAAATTAAAAACTAAATTATTAATGAAATTAAATTCAATGTTTAATAAACAGAAATTCGTTATAAATTGAGGACTTTTTGCATTTAGTATTGATATAAATAAGTCAAATATTGTCGACATTCGTTCAATTTTATAACGAATTGCATTTGATATTTGATTTAGAGGTTGGCGTAAATTGCAATATAGTTATCATGGCTTTGAACTGCTTCGCGGTGGCGTCAAAATGGCAGCACTTCTGGTGGCGATCGGACTACTGATCGATGTAAATGACTGTTCACTATCAGCGCATTCGGCCTCCTGTTGACATTGCTTTATGTGTGCCTTTTCCTATACAAATAGAAATACATAAAATAGACAATTAATAAATTATGTATAAATGTTATGCAAAATATAGTGGTTTACCAAAAGGTGAAGATCAACGGTATGGGACTGTATATTATGTGACGGTTGAGAGTCTTCAGTCAATTTTTGCTGCAGTTTTGGATTATCAAATCCTTCATCTTTGATGGCCAGTGCGAACGGAATCATCCAAATAACACACTCACGAATTTCATTCATATGTATGCCTATATTTAATATAGATTTAAATTTGAATATCTTATCTATGAATGATAATAATAGTATTACACATACCTGTGCACTGATAGACTATTTCCTCATTAGTGAAGTGATAGAGAGCAGAGGCAGCAATAATAGAATAGGAATAGGCTAACGATCCGATGTCGAGAATGCAGAGGTCGACCAGATGTGCGATTTGTGCGAAGAGGTTTGACTGGTATTCGGGAATAAGAAAGGAGTCGCCGTCGCGTCGGAGGAGAGTATTCTCTTTCTCATGTGAGGCGTAGAGTTGCATATAAACGGTGAGCCAGTTATTGGCAGTCATGGGGCACAGATCCCAATTAAGAGCCTTTAGAATGACTAGTTCTTTGGTTGTGATCTCTGGTTCATTGCAAGCGCCGTCTGTTACGTACGCGAATTCATTCATCTTTGGCGGATATATTTCTTCAATTTTCGCAGCAATGAATAAACAAGTGATGCCTAACAACTGGAGCTGTTGTTTAGGGACATCACTTTGAAAAGAGAGGTAGCGGTCAATGAAGTCAATGCATAAGTAATATGTGTCTCGATTTAAACGATACACTTCGCAGACTTCACTCAACCAATCCATTAGTATTGATCGCATTCTCGCCTGAAGTGTTGGATGTCTGTGAAGCATAAGTGCGTTTCGCTGATACACTTCGTCTTTATTAACCATCAGATCCCACACCTCTCTGGCGTCGGCCCAACTGAAGTTCGGCAGTGGAGAGCACCGATTCGAGTGATGTAGATGTGTGTTAGGTGTGAGCAAATCGAGCGATAAAGACCTAAATTGTTTGCTTAGGTTTTGAGGTTTACTTTTCATTGCAGTCACTTTTCGACAATTTATCATTGCTTTCGGACAACTATTGCTTTTGCTGCTAATCCTGTCCTCCGATTTATCATCATTATTATCATCTTCACTACTTTCCTGAAGAGTAATTATTTCGATTTCATCCCTTTCATCCACAGAATCTGTACTCTTAGGTAACGGACACTTTCGCTTTCGGGATATACGATGAGATTCTTTTGAAGAGACCGGCGATTCCTGTTATTTATTTATAAAATAAGTTTTATTGCCTTTTATTAAAGTTATCTAATTTTATATTGTTTTCAAAATAAAGCGAATCTCTTATTGGGGGTTACAATATATCCTGCAATATACAGATCTGTATCCTTGAAACAAACACAATATACCTTTCATAAACTAAAATCTTTAATTGTTAAAAATAGATTGAGTTTAGTTTAGGGTTTAATCCATGAATAGAATATGTCCTCAAAGAGTCAAAAGATTGTATTGAATATAAAAGATAATGACTTTAAATATCAAAAAAGAGCCATAAATTAGTGAAGTTGTGACCTCTTTGGGCCAGTAATACATTAGTGGAGGTAAAGAATGCAGAATATTATAACAGAATAGAGCGCTGAAAGTCTGAAAGAGGAGCATTCAAGTGATCATTTGTTGGCCTATCACTCATCCCCTCCACCACATACTGGCTCTACAGTAAAGGCCAAATGTATGCACAAATATAAGGCATGTAAAGCTTAAGGCAAAACTTGATTTGAATTGTTTCCATTTGTTAAACATTCTTTTGGTTCGCTTATATTTAAAGCTAAATTACATTAAAAATATTTAAATGCAAATCCTATTAATTTATTAGTTATCGCTATAATATAACTAAAATTCCTCAGATATCACAGCTTTGACTAAAATTATTTTCTTATCATCGATAGCAGGTTTGGCTCAAACTTCAAACTTGTTATAAATTATCAAATAATAGAAAACAAGGGATTAAATAATTGAATAAAATTATAAATATGTTTATTAAATATAAATATTCAGAAGCGATAAAATTCTGTTGAAATGAACAAAAAATTCTCAATAAAACCAAAGTATTTTCAAAGGACCACAAAATCAAAACATAGCCAACTATTTGAACCTTCCTTTGAGAGTCTGTGAACCGCTCTTTACAGCATAATAATAGTGTTTTAAAGCGCCATAATTTCTATACTATTAGGTTTCACTGAAAAATTGGCTCTAATTTTATGATAATTGTGAAGATGTAGTGAAAAAATATATGAAGAATATTGTGTTGAGAAAAAGATTAGTTAAAACAATGAGTGCTCTCTATTCCAAACTATTATCAGATTTTATGCAATTAAAGAATTGCATTCAATTTAAGTAAATTAGTGGAAATAATAAACAATTAGTAGAGAGATAACAGAGTTATATCTAATTTATTACAATTATAATAACTTTTATAGATATTAAGGAATTTACAATACATTTATAGGCTGTGTCTAGAGCTGAGCGGAAACCAGTGATTGACACAAAAACTGTGTGAGAGTTGGGCACAAAAACTGCTAATTATTTAATTGTGTAAATAAATACTAATTCATAACTAAATTATCAAAAAAGTTGAAGAAAAGTGAAATTAATATTAATGTTTACTTAAGGCCAAAGATTACTAAATATAGACAAATATGAACCATATATTGAGCCATATGTTTATCACTCATATTATGAGAACTAACATATAATAAGATATCTAATGATTGAGCTTTAGATCACTGGTTACCCGATTTCGCGGTAGTCATCGATAAATATTTTTGTGATAACATTTAGACAGACTTAAGGAAGTGTTCCAAAGATCGATCCAAAACAATATATGAATAGAAATCAAATTAAATTCTCGTTTACCTCTAATTGTCGTGTTCTTGAACTCCTTTTCCGCCTAAGAATTGTCGGTATTGTGAGCTGACTGTCATCGAAAGCCTCGATTGGAGTGCTTCGGGTCCGAACACTTCGGGTCACTATCGAGCTGTTGATTACAGACATTCAGTTCAATTCAATCAATTGATTATTTCAAGTAAATTAAACAATGAATTGATAGGAATTAAGAAACAATTGATAAAAAAGAAATCAAACAAAAAGTAAAACATAAAGACCTTCGTCTCGACATTTGGGACACCAAACGATTGGCCAACAAATAAATAATTAAAATCTAAATCAAATTAAATTGTAATTAAAAACAAAAATAAAACTCAAATAAAATGATAATTAAAGTCGAAAATATGGTCATCAGTTGTGAATTTCATGGCATAAATGAAAACGCGGGCCAAACCTAATGCCAAACCTTTGTTCACAACCTTTGCTATCAATACCTCACATCTAATACACGTTTAAATCAATTAAATTAATTCATAATTAATATAAACATTAAATTACATTAAATATCATTCATTTATTTAACATTAATTTGAGTCAAACTTATATTTAAAAGTTTTAATCAAATAAATATTTAATAAAAACAAAATCTGAAAAAATAGCTCAAAGAATGTGAGACTCTATGGTATTGAACACAAAAGGCATCCCTAAGAATGCCATTCAATGATAATTGGCTTAAATTAAAGCATAAATCAAATAAACAATAATCAGAAGACATACCAATTGATTAAAAAATTAAATTAAATTAATATTTAAATTAACTAAAAATAATTAAAACTAAGTTAAAAGTGAGTCTTATTAGTGGTGTTTGAGTAACGGAGCGAACGGTTGAGTAGTCAGGCTCTGACTGAGAGAGCACTACAGATCCTCTCACTCTTTAGGCCTTTTTAGCGCCAACACATTCCCGCTCAGCACTGCCTAACACTCACACCGGTTCTCACACTTTCCACTAATTAATCAATTTTTCAATTAATTTCATTAATTATCGATTTATTTATTTATTAATCGATTATTAATTAAACATTTAATACAATAATCAAAATGAAAACAATTAGTAATCGGTTTGTGGAGAGAGTTATAGATATTATAGATGTCTCTAAACCACGAAATTTCAATTCAATTCATTTTAATTTAAATCAAAACTGATTTTTGATATTTTTTGTTAAAAATTTTTTAGATTATATGAGGTTTTAAATTAAATACAATTCAGTGTTAAATACTTACGAAAATCAATTCAAATAATTAATTAAATTCATATATTTTTATGTTATTTTGTTTTAAACATTTTCTTCACCATTCAATCCATAATATAAATCAAATTTATGTTAAATAATCGTTTGTTTTGATGTTTGACATAATTTTCTAAATATTAGACTTTAAATAAATGAATAGTAATTGAATTAAATTAGATTTAAACTGAATTAACACTTTGTTTCCAACTATTTGACAGTCGATCAGCTGTTGGCACAAAACAGTTATTGTCAGACAAACTCACTCTCATTGGCCAACAAAACAAGGCATCACTCAATCAAACATTAATTACGTTTGCACTCACTTTTCACCACTCATTCAATTTTATCTTCTTTTCTAACAATTTAAGACGACTTACCGCTAATT
>JAQFYS010000158.1:0-10590 GCA_034694945.1 Carabodes femoralis | reverse complement strand
ATGATTTGTTGAAATTTTAAGCTTTTATAGCAAACTCTGTATTTATTTTTGCTATAAATTATTAAAAGTTGAAGATTTGTACGAAAAAATTATTTGAGATCTTAATCACCAATTAATTCAATTATCACGAAATAGTGGACTAAAGTCAGGCTAAACTCAAATATAATTTTAATTAAAACATCACTTTCTCTAAAAATTATAATTTATACTAAATGTAAACACCATTTACTCTATATTACATTGTTTTATATTTAATATCAAAACTTATTTTTTAGCTTTAAATTAACATAAAGTTTATAAGATTTTAATTAATATAAAATAAATTGAAGTTTTCATATATTATGATAAAGCGATGGAGAGATGTGCAGCTGTTTCTCACACTTTCATATAGTATAACATTTTTATTAGTAATTGAGATGAAAACCAGTGCTTAAATAATTTGACTAAAAGCATCTCCCGATTGATAGTGTATATGTGTGGTGAGACTGTAGATGGCATGGCATCGGCCATTCCTTGATCCAAACACCACACACTCGAGTCTGGCATAGCATCTGCTTATTCCTATTCTGCTTATTCTGGTCGGTTCTGCCTATTTTCGAGCTAATATTGTTTTGAAACATTATTAAAAGGGGAGTTTTGTTTCTGAATTTTAAGCTTTTTATTCAATGATAAGTTAAGAAATAAAAATAGTGTAATGAGAGTCCCCTCTACTCAACAATATCTACATTTTATATAATTTATCATCGGTTCACTTCATTTACATTATTTGTATGTAATAATGAGCTGAAGAGAAGAGTGGAGTGGAGTCCGGGCAGATGCTATGATGCTATGCTAGACTTGTTTGGTTGGAAACACCAGTTTCTCTAAATACCAGTTTTGAACACCGAATATATAACATTTATGGCCTGAAGTCAAATGAGAACCAGTGACTGAAGACTGAACCAACGAAAACAAAAATAAGACATTACATTAGCCTTCGGGCCATTTGTTTGCAACCAAATGACTTAATTAGTTGTATTTTTTGAATCTATTTTCATTATAAATCACACAAATGTTCAAAAATAAATATTAAACCAATGAATAGAATATTGATTTAGTTTAATATTAATGGGAGTCATATAAGAGAGAAGAGAGTCTTCCAAATCATCCAATTTAGTTAAATAGTAAATAGTATTGTCTATATTCATATTATATTAATATAGCATTCAATTTGTGAGTTTGTTAGTCAGATATACATATTCTCTATGTGTCAACAAAATTATATTATATTATATCAGTTGTATAGTTATATCATAACAATGGAGAATAACTGAGTCCTAACAGCAAACAAAGAGAACAGATATTTGCTTAACAGAAATGAATATCAGATATACAGAGATATACAGATATCTAGAAAGAGATGGAGTTTTGGTGAGACAGGACTCACACGTATAGAGAATTATATCCGACAAACATTTGCTACTATTGATGTAAATCCCAAATGACTGTATTTGATGTTCAGAATTATACCGCTTTTGGCGATCGATATTCGACTCGTTTAGAATACAAATTGACTTTAATGCCAAAAATACATACAATATATACTAAATTCTTGATAATTCGTCAATAAAACTAATTTCTAAATATTTTATATGAATTAAGTTATCCTTATTTTATAGACTTATCATTGAAATAATAGTATATATAAATTATAATATAAACATTTATTGCATTTCACTGATATATCTCTTTAAAATCGATAATATCGACGAATAATATACTGAATACAGTATAAAGAATTTGATTACTTTCATAACTTATTATTATGTTTTTTGATAAACTATATATTGAAACAAAATGTGATTTTTGAATATAATCTTTAGAGAATAAATTAGTGAACATTTTGCTGATAAGATTAAAATCTATGCCTTAACTCTTACACAATTGAATGTTGTTTTTGTTATAAATATATTGTATATACAAAAGATAAACATTTTTAACATTTAATATTTACTACAAAAAATTGTCGGTAAATGTAAAACTGTAATAACCTAAAGGTATCTAAATCTAAATATATATGGAATTGTGAACAAAATAAATATATGTTTTTCACTGCAAAACATTTATTCATCTAATAATCGCTATGAAATAGAGTTTCCAGAATTGAATTGAATTTGAAAATAGATTTCGCTGTAATAACCGAAACAAATATTGTTTAAACTCAAACTTTAGTTTATTCTTTTATATAAGATATTTGAAAAACAAAAAATTTGTTTTTATCATAGAATTTAAATTTCACATTTGAATAAACGAAACTAATTTTCAAATCGTTTCAAACAAATTCACAGTTTTATTGAAATCATAATTGTGTTGAAAATCTTTAACAATTGTTGGCTTTTTTATATTTGTAAAACATTTTCAACTTTTAAATTAATGCTTTCATATAAAACATATAGTATTTAATTAGCAATCCTTTGACCCGTTATTACTATTATTTGAGTTGAACTAAAAAATATGTTTTATCGATAAAAACTAATTTCAATTACTTTTTGTACACTTTTTTCATATAAACATTAAATTATATTTTAAATTATAAACTTTTTTAATAAATATTTAGTTGGCATTTCCTCTATAAATCTTAAATTACAATAATTAATCAAATTTTATCATTTAATCTAATATTTTAACAAATTTATTAATTTATTAGAAAAATATTTGTGCTGACACTTTCGCACTCAGATAAACATCGAATAGATTTTGAAAATTTCGAAATTACATGAATTTCAAAAATGATCTGAAAAGATAAGGAGAGATAATTGAAAAATTATTCGATTAAAGGCAAAAATTTAAGTGAATTGCAATTAATCAAAGAAAAAACTTAAATATTTTGAGTTTATTTGAACAAAAATTTTAATTATAAGAAACTTTTTTTTTCTTAAACCATTTATAGAGCGCATCAAAAGTGAATCCTTATTGCAATTCAAACATTGATTTTGATTTGTGAAATGTTTTGATTTCTGGTATTTAATTGATTTGATTGACTCTCTTGAGTACAGTATCAGAACATTCTTCACCGGCAATAATGAGAAGACGTGAGGCTTTTGTTTGATGTAAACGATTAAAACGTTCAAAATTGAGTCTCTATTGCTCTGAGTCTCTAATTATATAACATTCGCTATAATTTATTGTCGTTTCTAAACATGTTTTCCTTAAACACTATTTATAGTTTAAATCTAAACTATAAGAATCTGAATCTGAATTCTGTCAAAACAACTCCTAAAATAAACATTTAGTTTAAACGCTAACATAACTAACATAACGTCTAATTGATTCCATTGAATATTGGTCTGAAGACCTGACCAGAAGATGATGTGATCGACGTTATCATAATTTTATGAAATTCAATAATGTTGTCAAATGTTATCTTTTATAATATTTCAAAAGCATCTCAACTAAACTCAACTCAACTTTTAGAATGAGTGACGAGAAAATAAGAAAATCTATATTTATTTAGTATTTATCAAAACATAACTACAAAAAACTATAAAATGATAAAAATCGAAATCCATTGCATTTATTTGGTTTATGTATTACAGACCAAATATTCTCTACAAAATCTATATTATGTTATATTATTCATAAACTATTTGTAATTCAGAGCACAATAAAAATTGAGTTGAGTTTGAGTTGCATTTCAAAACTCAATACAAAATGAGTGAATCGTTAGTCTGGAAATCATTATCATCTCTAATGAAAGTCAGAGCACTGGTAGAGCACATAATTCTATGTATAATCAGTTTCGGGTTAATTATTTGACGTTTGAACACAATTTCCAAATTTCCTCTTCTTTTGTTGTTTGAGTTGAGTTTGATATAAGCTTTTAGTAAAAAGTCAGGACTACATCATTGGGTGTGGTTTCCATCGTTTTATCGAAACATTCATTTTTGCTTTTTTACACTAATTTTTTATATAATCATTTAATCATTTAACTCTCATTCAGTCAATTAAGACTTTGAAGTGTTGTTACTCTCACTTTATATTCGCCCCAATCATCCACTCAATCAACGAAAATTCAAAATTATCTCTAAAATTAAAACTTTTTCAACAAAATTCATTTAATTTAGTTATAGTTTTGTTGGCATTTCATTATAGGCTTAATAATTACTGCTTTAATTAAAACTTATATAAATTATGACAATCTATAAGAGATTGAGATGAATGGCTTTAAAACGGATTTTGAATAATTTCAAAGTTTATAAAACTCTAATCACTAATTATTATATTATATTTTATAAAAATCTTGTATTGAAATTAAAATAATTACTCAAAATATTTATAAAATTCTTTCAAAAAAATTTTTTTAGAAAATGATTTTGTTGTCAACTTTTCTATAAAGAAAGAACAGACCTATTGTTTCACTCTATAAATCGATAAACAGCCAGAAATAAGTCGATAACTTCTTATTTCAGTTTCAAATAATACTTCATTCGGACAATAAATAGTATTGATTTGTTTGACTAACAAAAGGATTGATTCTCTCTCATCTCCGATAAGTATTTGACACCTTTTAATAATTAGAGCCTCAAATCATTATTTCTTATATCGATATATTAATTGTATATTTTATTAATGAAAATGATTGATAAACTAATAGACAATTATAATAATTTTCACAAATGATTGATGTCTTAAATGGAATACAATATACCCGAGAATTCATTGATTCACTCTTTTTATTATTAATTGATTCACAATTTTATAACATTTTGAAATACTTGCGAATCGATTAACATTTGTTCTCTTCTCATACGTCTGTTGTTCTGATCGATTGCAGCTTTTAATATGTAAATCGAAACTGAGTTCTACCAGAATATTATTATTCTTATTATTATTGGCAGGTTTTGCCATTTATTTCAATTTAAATATTATTTAATAATAAAATTATGAAATCAGAAATGGAATCAAATTTTTTTTGTTATATTCAATATAAGTCTATAAGTGTTATATTTCTGATAGATTTTATTAATAATAAAAAATTAAAAACTTTTTTATTAAGAAATATTTGACAGCTTTGGGGGAGTTTTGGGAGTATTGGATGAGTAACCCCTGCAATGAAATGAGTTTACTCTCGGCTTAATTCGATAATTGAATGAATTGAATGAAGCGCTCGATTTCAATGATGACTATGTTTTTGTAGGAATGTATTGAATCTATTGATGAGAAATATGAGCGTCTGTTGAATTAGATGTGATTCTTATTCAATGAAACATTTAAACGCGTTTTATATTTCTCATAGCATTAACTACAGCGCGAATCATAAACGGATCATCGCTTTAGGCATTATTTCACATCTCATTTGATTCGATAGAATAGGAAAAAAGAGAGAACAACAGAATTATAGAGGAGATGGAGATTTTGTACAATTGCCAGATCTGGATAACTATAGTAATGCGCGCACAGACTACAGATAGAGATAGTTGTGCACAAACTAATGTCATGCCTCGAGCACTAGCATCAAGAAGTCTAAATTGAGCCCTCAATCCAACTCTCCCTTCACTTAGAGCTTGAGTTAGACCGAGTCAGAGCTCATACACTTTGATGGTTCTGTTCCCCTGATATTTGAATTAAGGGTAAACACTAGTCTAGAAATAAGAATATATCGACACTGAATATACTCTACTATTCTATACTTCACTACACTATACTTCACATACAGTTTGTGTAGTTTTTTACACATTTCTTCTCCGATTCCTAAATATAGTGGAAATAAAATATTTTTTTGTCCATTAATTGAACGAAAAATATGTCTCCACTCTTATGATAGAAATAAATATAAAGTGAAATATTCATTCAAACCATTAGCTGATTCTCATTTGTGTTGCTATGGTTTTGTTGTGGTAGTCATTCACTGGTGTCCCTATTCTTTAGGGATCAAACATCAACTACTGCTCTGTTTCTGTTTCTCTGCAGACATTCATAGGATTGGGTCGAAAGGACGCTCTGTTTTATGTTCTTCTCTGCTATTATAGAAATGAGAGCTCAGTTCGTAAATAATATTTTAGCTTTAATTTTACGGCACAAAAGAGACTCTGAGTTATCATCTCTTTTCGATTATAAATGTAATCAAATACTTTTCAAGAATTCTATTATTGAATAAAAATCAATACATTTTGACAATTAATTAAATGACAACAAAAGGTTATTATATTTGTTGAGATTATGTATTAGTACTGGTTTTATGTTATAAGTAAATGACCACAAATTCATACGATTGCAAAGATGTCACCGACTCTTAAGCCACTTATCGACAAATATAAGGTTGCGATCGAGTGTTGAACACAAAAAAAATATTGGAATCGATTTGAGTCCAGTTCTAAAACAGAGTTAAGCCTAAGAAAAAAAGCCTTTTCTTTCTAAGTCTATATTTTGAGTCGAATAAAAAATTCATCGGTTTTGGTGTTCATTGCTTTTCGTTATTGCATTTCATTGGAATATAGAGTGTGAGTGCTTTGCCCTAACAGTAGAGGACGTGTATATTCTGTTCTTTTATTTACAGACAAAGTGTGCGAATTAGTTGTTCTGAAAGCCGGTCCACATAATAATGACAGCGGGAAAGCTTTCCTCTAATACCCAATACATACACATATCATTAAATTTAACAAGCTCAAATACTGATCAACCATAGCTCTCAATGCTTTTCAACTTTGTTAAGACTTGTCAGAGAATCCCAAAGACTTTTCATTGTAATCAAAAGTATAGCAAATTCTGTGTTCTATGGCCTCAATATATTTGAAAATATTTTCATCAATTCTTTTAGGGCTAAAATAAGTCTTACATTTACAGCCATTTTGGCTCTTATTTTATTTCAAATTTTATTACTATATATTAATGTTATTTTCCATCTGATAAAAGTCTAATCATATGATTACTTCACTGTTCAGTTTGAGTAACAGTGATATAATAAATGGTCAGTTCCTCTACAATACATCGAATGCATTCACTCAACACTAATGTTTTATATAATTTCTAAACAGTTATTTAGTGAATGAAATCTATTCTTATTTATCATCGATTATAATCTCTGCAATGGTTTCGATAAAATAGGCTAAAATATATAGACCTTTGAAATGGCTTTTATTTAAATGAAGAATTGATGGTAAACTTCGATATTAATTTTTAGTCACTATAATATTAATATAAAGGTTTAGTTAAACTATTAGAATATTAGAATAGTGTTCATCAGCAGCACTGTTATGCTTTGGGCACTAATTACTCTGTTTAATGCTCTTCAAAACGCATTTGTTTCCAAGAGAACTGTTTTACTAAAGATATTAATATTAAATATAAATATTATACTATATTTTGGATATATAGCTATCGCTTCATAAATATTTTATATCATTTCTAATAACAATGTTTCAAATGAACAGAACATTATAGACCGGAATCATAAGAATTCTATCATATCTTCAATGCTTAGTAATAATGTTTTCTAATAAATGAAAGACAGACTTCCTTTGAATGATGAGTGAAAGCAAATAACTGTTAGTCAATACAATACTGACTAAATCTACAAAATTGTTAGCTCTCTCTGCAAACGATCTGATGTTTATTTTTCTACTCTATTCTACCATTTCGTACATTTCATACATCGCATACATTCACAATCTGTCGACACTTTTACCCATTTTTCACATCTCTGTTCAACACATTTGTATAATATATTCATTTTTATCTAATTTTTATATTACAATCAATTCTAATACAGAATATATATTTTGATTGATTATTGTGTTTATCTATTGGTTTCTAAAAATACAATTGCAATGAATGAAAATCATTTTTCACTTCTAATATAAATATACAGACAATTCGTTAATAAAATACTGAATAAAAACTTATAAAACATTTTATTTTCGGATTAAATTCAAAATTTTTTTAATTGAGATAAATATTCTTTTTTTTTATTCGTTTCAAACTATAATTGATTAAATTAGACAAATATTTCTAATGATTTTTAATGTTCTTTTGATTCGTTAAATGAAATAATTGTCACTTATTTCAGATGAGAAAACATTAAAAGTTTTTTTTTACTTTTATTTCAATGAAATCGTGACTCGAATTGAATTGAATTTTCTTCTTCTTTTATAATAAGACAAATCTTTTTTCCCAACGTTTTGATGAACTGTATGGGCGCTAACTGTGGATATAAACGGGAACAGGATATTGGATGTGCTCTAATGAGAATCAGACACATAACGAACGCTTCTCTAATAACTTGTAATAGAATTGTTCGGTCGATAATAGAAATGTGCGGACAATAGCTATTCGACTAATAAACTCTTGTATTGATCCAAATAATACTCTATAATATAGAGACTCTATTCTTATACTGAATTATTTAATTTCCAAACATTTACTATATTTTAATAGATTTCAAATCGAAATAAAATATTAATAATTTAATAGAATTTCAATCGAATATAAAATAATATAAAAATTGTTTTTATTTGAAACAGTTTTTTGTGTTTTTTCGTTTTATTTTATTCAATAAAAACAAGGATTGATTGAAATCTATAAACACTTGACAAATAACAAAATTTTGTTAGAGTATAGTAAGTAGTGTACAATTGAGAGCACTTAATGTCCAATAGATTCTCGAACCTCTCACTAATATAAAAGTACTTTTAAATAATTTTGCGATATTTGCTATATTCTAAACTCAGAATTGAAAGTATTGAAAAATATTCCATAATTTACTGCTGACATGGTTTGCAAAATTATATACTACAGATTTTTTATTATTTATAAAGAATATTAGAGAATATGGAGCAGAAAATCTAATTGTAGAGAAATATATTACTATTTTGATGGTTTGTGCGAATGATGGCAATGATGTAACAGTAACTGATGTTATGGTCAACTTTAAGTCCCCTCTCATTCGGTGGTCATTATAAACATTGGGGGCCTTCGATAGTCTGTTGAATGTATTTTTGCCTTCTGTTCATTCACTCCCCATTTGGGTCAGTAAATGCCCTTTTATTGTCAAATTGAATGACAACAAAAGTTTGGGTCATTCAATGTCTCCCTCATAAACATGAGTACACTTTGGTTTGAAAATAACATTTTCTCCAAAATGTTTTGCTGGCACTAAGTTTGCAATAAATATAAAAGAAAACTATTCATATATTTATTCTATATATTATAATGTAAGTGACATTACATATGTCCCACTCTTTTATTGAATGAGACAGGAATTTGTCATTCGAATCAATTTTCGCCGACAAAAATGATAATCCATTAAATTTTCTTATTCTTATATATTAATAAAATTTTTTATCATAAATCAACAATATTTGAATGAAATCAGTATTGAATAGAATATAGAGATTCTCGATAATACACACATACGATAATAATGTGACCCGTTTTCCACTCATGTCATGTCAGGTCAGGTTCGATCAGGTGCTTAATGGCATTGATTTGATTTCAATTCACATTCAGTAGATTAAAGTGAAAATTGAAGCGACGAAGCGCTCAATTATACAATCGGTTATTTGAAATAACTTATTTCTCAATTGTCAAATGATTTAATTTTATTTAACGTTTATCCTAATTAAATGTCAGAGGACTTCATAATTCAAATAATGTCGAGTCAGGCCTTTCCTTTTCCGACTTCAAATCAGATCAGAAAACTTAGTAAATTTTGAGCTCAGATTACGTACCGATCAATTATGTTAACTATTCAGTCGAATTGAAATGACTGAATATTCAAGTATACAATATCTACTTCTATTATTCATAACTTTCAAAACTTTTTTTTAATATTCAGAATAATTATGAAAATATAGAAATACTAATAATGGAATATCTGTTTAACATTTAAGCATTTAATTGATTTGAACTCTATTTTAATTAAAAGTTATTATTTGTGAAATTCATTCACTCGATTAGTTCTGACAATTAATATGAATTCGTTTGAAATATTCGCTTAAATATTTTCTGTCAGTGTTTCTCAAATAATTTAGAGAATAATGAATAAGAATTCAGGGAAAGAGGCAATTCATATGTGGTTAATGACAATAAAATGACCTTATAATTAGATTTTATGTGCTTTCTTGAATCGAGATTTTCATTTTTCTCAATAAGTAATTATTTAAAGAGCGCCCAAACGGCAACACTGATTAAGTTATTAACGTTTTTACATTTGTCTGAAATTAAAACTTGAATAAAAAATTGACGGTATATTCAAATGATTCACACTTAAGAACTTAATTTAAATTATTTTTCATTACTTTCAAATGTTTTTATTTAAATTATTTTCAAACCAATTACCAATTAAATAGTTTTCTTAATTGATTAATATTCAATTCAAATAAACTTCAGTGTAAAATCATGTTTAGTGGTATTAACAAAGGGTATAATACTGTATATTATTATATGAATAGATTGCAGATCATTGTTATTGATTGTCATTTGTATATCATTGCAAAGCTTTTAATGAAAGTGGACGACGCCTTTGTGGTCATTGCTGCCCACCAGCAGTGAAAGGCAAAGGCATAGAGGCATCGGGTGATAACGAAACCCATAAAAATTCCTCTACTTTAGACC